>QLOJ01003142.1:0-14105 GCA_003313625.1 Tricholoma saponaceum | reverse complement strand
TCGCTCTGTGAATTCGCATCACACTTACGACGACCTCGTTTCACTTTTTCACGTCATTTAGCTGGTATGGTTGGTCAGCCCAAGCAAAAATCCACTGGATCATGCCCATTATAGGCACTGGGATATTTGGCTTTGGTAGGTGGCTTTGCGACTTGGTTGTTAGAGCATAACGCTGATTTGTTGTCATCCAGGTATGATGACGTGCTAGTATGCCATATTTTTTCTTTTGATGACCAACTTGGCATACTGACCCATCGGTTGATAGCCTGCCCATTCAACTTTACCTAGTCGACGCCTTCAAATTCGCTGCAAGTGCTGTTTCTGCAGCTTCCGTAAGCATTCCCCCCATACTCGGATTTCTTATGCAGTTACTGAATTCACTTGTTACGCAGGTCTTTCGATCGATGATGGGCTTCGTGTTCCCTCTGTTCGGAAGACAGATGTTCGCTGCGCTCGGTGAGGGGGGTGGAAACTCTGTATGGCATCACCCTTTTTGGAGACCTTCGTCATGATTTAAATTGTTTCTGTGCAGCTGTTAGCAGGCCTTGCTATTGTCCTCGGCATTCCGTTCCCCCTCTGGATTTACTATAGGGGAGAGGCCATCCGACTCAGTAGCAAAGTGAACCTTTGAAGAGACCTTGCAGCGATGCAGTGGTGGCTTTCGCTTTCAAGGCTCGCTTCGCTGCGTATGGCACGACTATACAGCGCCGACATTACTAATGCGATCCATGATGAACCGGAACAAGTTTTTAGCTTGCGATCCGCATGGATTATCGGGATGGATTCAATGAATGATACACAATGCAATATATAGACTACTATAATTTACAGTAATACGGCCGGGATGCCAGTAAAAATGAAGGAGTTGATTTGGGTTCAAGCGGACGATGCGAGGCGTAAATGAATGAGGTATGGAAGTTAGCGTTGGGGGTGATATATATATGTAGCACAGAGTTTCCAATACGACATCCGGAGTACTTGATTGATATAATGATTGAAAGGCTAACAAATGAGGATGGAATGTATGGCGAAAAAAACGGAAGGGTAGACCAAGGGCAAATCCCTTCAGCTCTGCTACCTCAAGGGAACACCGTGCGGCGTACTAGTCACTTTGCTATTGGCATGATCGTCCATGTTTTGTATTTGGTTTGCAAGGTGTTGACAAACAACAGAGTATGACATGAAGTCGAGCCTGAGGTTTGCCACGTCTCACCACTTTTCTTCTACTCTCGTCGCCGGGCATAACAATGTCGGCAGCAGCACGCGCTGAAGCACGGAGGAAAGCGATATTGAGCAGAGGTTCTGACCGTCTTGCAAAACTCACCACCTCAGCCAGGGGCGAGAACGCTCCGGCTTATATGCATGATGGTGCGTCAACTTCCTTTCGTAAAAATCAAGTAATTCAAACTTCACAATGTTATGATATGCAGATCCACCCCTCCCTAACTTATCCACAGACCTGAAGTCTTTTGTCGGTGAAGAAACTTCCATGCCTACACCTCCAACTCGCATGTCCGTCTCTCCTTCTCCCACTCCTACACCACGCTCTATTCGCGTGGCATCTGCGCCCGCAGCAACATCTAGCACAAATGAAAATTCACAGCAAACTGGTGAGGTCCCACCTGCCCCGGGACAGCGGTTTGAAACCACTCCCGACCCGACGGTTTGGTCCCCCGAACAGCAACGTGCATTTATGCAGGCCATCATGAGTGGCGCTTCACTTCCTCAACAAGGCCCCGACTCCCTGCCTGGGCTTAGCCCGATCAGTGGTGAAGACGTTGACCCGACGCTCCCCCCAATGGATAATCCGTTTGCGGCCATGCTGTTCCCCCAACAAGGAATGGGAGCGGGAATGGGGATGGGGAATGGAGCAGGAAAGGCCGTGGCGCCGGAGGTGTTCCCCCCTACGAAGCTGCAGCGATTGATGCCTTTGGTACATCTAATGATGATGTGGTGCTTGTTGGCGTATTTCGTGGTGTGGGAGGAGCCGAGGGTGTATAAGGAGAGGCTAGTTGATGGAGCGTTTGGAGCATGGAGAAGGTGGGCAGAGTTACATACGATGGGGCCGATGGGGATTACGGCGCATATGTTGCAAGTACAGATCGTGGTGGGTTGTTCCTTTCGTCAAACTAGTAGTGGGGGGGGGTTGCTGATGGTTTTGTCTTTGTAGCCTTTCTTTTGGGCTTTCACGACGCTGCAGATTTTGTTGCATTCTGTGCGGATATTCTCTGGTTTTGTACGTATCAGCCCCTTGCATGTTCTCTTGACATTAAGTTTTGAATGTCCAGGATGCCGTACAACCCCCGACGTTAATTGCATTTGCGTTACCTCATCTCCCACCAACAGTGTCGTCCATTGTCATGAATACTCTGAAGTATTTACAAATGGGATCTCTGTTCCTCGATGATCTATCAGGTTTAGTGGTTGGACTAGGATTCATTATATTATTCTCTGGTTGGCTCGCAGGGTAATATCGCCTGCCGTATCATAGTCCTTGATGTGTAATGGGGTTGAATTGTGATATGCCTGCAAATAGCCTAGGGATTGGAAAATACTCCCAAATGTAAGATGATAACTAGTTCTCCAAGTTACGGTAGCGCGGCAGCCACGCCGGTCTTTGGGACTGGTGGTGGTATCTGCACCTCCACTTGGTTCGTCTCCTTTGATAGTGACACCACCTCTTCCCCCTTCCCCCCCTTCGACGCTTGTTGTGACTGAAGCTCTGGGGCAGGTGGTGGAGGTCGGGATGCACGGAAGACCTTCAACGATGGCGGTGGGACAGGAAGACGCTTCACGATACGGTGCTCGTTCTCCTCGCCTGGGACAAGGGGTAGGCCAGCAGATGCTGATTCAACTTTCCATTGGCGCCAGGGGTCACCGCCAGCAGCATCCATGAGTTCTTTGAGGATGGAAGTTGACCATTTTTCGTGCATATCGAGGATTTTGTGGGAGCCATTGGCTGCGGTGGAAGGAGAGTAAGGTGCGGGAAGGGAGGAAGTGGGATGAGACGCACTGAAGTGGAGTTCAATTTCTGGCCGCCATGCCTCTTGGGCCGTCTTTCGCACTTTCTCTACCTGGATATCGAGTGTCGGGTTGGCATACCGTATGCGTGGAAGTTGCTCTTTAACAAAATGGCTACCAAGAACTATGTCAGACGCGTTGATTCTCCCAAGCAAGTAGATGCGCACCGGGCGCCAAAGTGGTCATTCTGGAAAGCGAGGGTGAGCTTGAGGCTTTTCAGGTTTGAAAGGGTGAGTTTTGGAGGGGCTTTTAGGGATGCTATGAGTTGGGAAAGCTTAGAGGGCGCCGTTGGTATAAACTTGGCTTTGCGGACCATGACAGACAAATGACAAGTGCTGTGTTGGAGACTGTTTGTTTCGGATGGCATTGGATTGATCCCATTCACTCTTCTTGTAATTACTATCCGTTGGCAACAATGACTGAAGACGTAACAATGGCTGAACCTGAAGACTCGCTAGTTTCCCGTCGGTCAAGACGCAGCACAGCCGGTAATCGGTATGGTTCTTTCCTGAACTTTAATACACACACTTACATCATGATCAACAGAATGGAGGCAGCTCTCGCAGAAATGGCACTAGACACGACCGAAAAGGATGTAGAAGATGACAATGACTTTATAAATGACAAGGGTTCGCTCCTGATTCGACACTTTACTTTTAAAAGTATTCATTGGTTCAGATGAGGAGGATGTGTTTGAGTCGGATTTTGAAAGCACGGATGAGGAAGCCGCCAAGGAGGACGAGGAGGGGGGAGATAAGATCGTGGACGATGAAGAGAGGAGATCTAGGAAGGTGTGTATATTCGTTTTAGCTCATCTGAATAATTCTCCTATCAATACTGTTACAAATTGTCAGGCTGCGCGCTCCAAGTTGGATAAAGTCACCGCTGCCGCACATGCGAAACATAAAGCGACTTTTAACCCACAATCACAAGCACAAACTTCAAAGCCAAGGGAACTGCGAAGGCGCGTGTCGCTTGGCGTCGCAGTGAACGCTGAGACTGGAGAGGTTGTATCACTCGGCAAAGGGAATCTTGCCAAGAAGAAGAGGCATAGCCAGAGGAAACACACTATCCTGAGTACGTCCGCTCACGTGAAGAGGATGAAGCGGTCAGAAGAGAAGAAGGTATGTGTCCTTTTCATACAACATACGATCCAACTGCGTGCTGTCTAAATCTGTAATACAGGCTGCTGCTCCGAAGAAAGTCAGAATTGAATCAAGATCGTACACCCAGGCGGAACTCATCGCGCGTGCACTGGACAACGAAGAAGGTAACATCGTCGAGCACCGCGACTATCTTAAGATAGAGGAGGAAAAGCGGAAACGCGCCCGGGTTGTGCGCGCCGCCGTCGAGGGGCCACTGCTCCGTTGGGTCAGTAAAGGCGAAGAGGTAAAGATCGTCATTCCGCCACCGCCCCCACCCCCTGTTCCAGCATTCCCCAGTTATACCCGGCCTGGTGGGCATGCGTATTATTATGCCCCGTATACTGCTACTTCGGGATCTATGCCATATGGGCAAGGGTCGGGGGCGTACCCATATACCATGGGCTCACAGTCGATGCAAATCCCGCCTGGGACGTATGTGGGTGCATTAAATTATACACCCACTGTGCCAACACCAAATGCAGCACCCTCTACATCGGCTTCGACGCCTATTGCGTCCCGTTCAGCGACCCCTACAATTACTGTAGCTCCCAGTACCAGTACGGTGGTTGCGGCTACCAGCGTATTGGCTTCTATGCAACCTTTGACATCTCAAACACAGCCAGCATCATCATCTTCCATCCAACCACCGCAGAAATCCCATTCACAGCCATTTTTTCAGCCTACGAATTATATACCATACTCGTCGCAAGTGACGGAAGCCATTGCCTCCTCCGCAGACATCATATCTCCACCGGCAGTACCATCAGAGCCACAGCCGACTGAACGCAGAGAGAAGGTAGCCAAAAACTATGTCGTTCACGAGCTGTCTCAATACGAGGGCGTGCCGCAGCCACCGTGGACAGAGACTATGACTGCGATGTTTGGAGACCATGTCAAGTGGGATGAGCTGAGGGTGTATGTAGGGAAGAGTCGTCCTTTGTGTACGTGCTCTTCCTTCATTTTCGTGTTGATTTCCGATATCTCATGGCTGTTTCGACAGCCCGACCAAAACAGATCTGCCCGATTACAGGGAAGTTGGCCAAGTATCTGGATCCACGCACGGGAGTCCCGTATGCCGATGTAAGGGCGTACGAGGTACTGACGGGTATCTTGAAACATGAGTTTGTATGGAGTCATGGGTTGGGGTGTTATATTGGGAAGGACAAGGTGGAGGAAGAAGCAGATGGTATGACCATTTGATATCAGATTCCAGGCCAAGGTTGAGTTTGAGGTGTGCTGCTGGCTATTATGAAGTAAGTTCAGACTTTGTAAAATACATAGAGCCACTGAATTGATTCTCTCATGTTGTTGTGCTGTGATACTGTAGCACTTATGTACCGGGATTTATTAATTCCGCAACGTCGAATATGAGCATTGTTTACTAAATCATTTTTTATATTAGGTTCACTCATTACAAGAGTGCAATTAAATGACGCAAGGCTTGAAGTTACATATGCCCTAGCTCCAGCCAACCCAGTGTACGCTTTTAACAGCCCTACAGATCTTTTCCATTATTTTGTACCTTGGGTGATCATTATGGAATACGACTGTACCTTCTTGTGCCTTGTCCAGTCAGCTTTCTGGCGCGCCGCATTAAGGTGCGAACGTTTATTAGATGGTATAAGAAGACCTCCAGCAAATTGACCTGCAATATCTAGATAAAATATAATAGCCAGAGAGAGATGACCACAGCCAAGCGTCTGAATCAGAGAAGAAAACCCCACCTGACAAGTTTACATCCTCCACAACGGAATATACCGTGGCCTTGCACCGCCGTCTCGTCCTTTTGGCACTTGTAGCAGCTGCGCGAGAGAGGGTAATTAGCGCCGTGCGTGACTAAGAGAGGGTCTGAAAGATGGATCCAAGCCTTTACGTCATAGCTCGTCTCTCGTGCAGGTTTGGGCAGTCATATTATTGCCGTGTATTTGATATAATAATTAGTATGCGTACGGCACATTTCTCAACCCCATGAGTCCTGGGTATGCTTCATATCGAACCCAAGGGCGAGCACTAGAGATTGGGACCAAGTGTAGTGCCTTTTAACGTTTCTCCCGATATCTAGGAGGCGGAAGCTCAATCTCTGCACGACGCTGGTTACTAGGGAAAGGGCGGCATGCATGGTAAGACATTCTAATTGGGAAATATGACATTTCACCTTGGTACAATAAATACGGGACTTGATTCTAGTTATCGTATAAGCATGAGTAAGTGAACGCGATGCAAATAACTTAGATAACAAAACTTAACTCCGCGCCGACCAATTGGCAGTGCCAATACCAAGACTTAAAGGGTGTCACGTGGCGAATTCACAATATGGCGTACCTTATTCAAGTTTTACTTGCGTTCCACTCTATCAACGATGGCAGCTCCAGCGGCAGACATCAACACTCCTCGTGAAGATGATATTTTTCATGTTCTATTAACCGGTTTCGGAGTAAGTACATCCATCGGATCACCGTTGTTCACGAATTACTTAACTTGTTGCAAGTTCAGCCCTTCTCTAATTATAAAGCGAACCCATCTTGGCTATCAGTCGAACCATTGCACGATGTTGTCATCTCTGTCGATCCTTCATCGAACCCTGTAGTTATCGATGGTCAAATCGTCATGTACGATGATCCCAGTCCGATCTGTCCGATCCATATATCCGTCTTACAGATTCCCGTCTCCTACGAGGCCGTCCTTGATATCGTTCCCGGCTTGCATGCACGACCTCCAGTGCTTCCTAAATTGGATACGTCCTTCCCACCTCCTCCAGAGAAGGGATACGACTTTATATTCCACATCGGAGTTGCTGGTCGTGGTCCCCTGAGGATGGAGAAGCTCGGGCATAAGTTAGGCTATCATATGAAGGACGCGGATGGGAAACTCGCTCCCATTGTTCGAACTTCACCTAAGGACTTCAGTCGAAGACCAGACGATCCATCCCCTGCGGAGAATCTGGAACGAGAACGCCTTAGTATGGATATGGTCGAAAGCGGAGGTGACACCACCGTGAGACCAGCCAGAGGTTTTGGTTCGGCATATGAGAATTTTCCTGACGAGTTACCAACCGACATCGATGTAACAAGGCTGGTACAAGACTTGAAGCGCTCAGGTATTGAAGTAGGTTCCCCGTTTTCACCAGAAGTTGCAATCCATCTGACGTTTGTGGGACAGCAAATATACACGTCCATGGATGCCGGTCATTATCTCTGCGATTTCATATATTACTGTTCACTGGCAGAGGCTAAGCGAACCGCGAAGCCATATGAAAAGCGCAGAAATACCCAAGTTTTATTCCTTCACTGCCCACCAGTCGGTCAGCCGCTCAGCGTAGAGGAAGTCACAGATGCAATAAAGCGCATCATTGTGTGGATATGCGGTGAATTGCAACTCTTGGACGAGACTGCCCGTGATGATGATGGTGTGGCCAGAGCTTGAGAAAGGAACGAGTGGATTTGACGGCTCACCGACGGCTCGTGACATGCCGCTTACAACATATGGAAGGTTACAAACTCGCCAAGCTACCTACCTACTTCCTAACTGCTGCAAACCCTTTGTTCAGTCATACTGGCACCAGTATCTATCATATCTAATCAGGCAAGATCGATGCAAGTTCATATCCCCATATGTAACCACGTTGTACATGATATTTGGCAAGGCCTCCATCGATGTCACGCGTTAGACATGTGATCACAATGTGTACGCGTTGTTTGCATATGTTATAATTACCTCACTTGCTGTCTAGATGCCTCAACGTCCTCCTTCTGGGATTTCCACGACGCCCATGGGCCCCAGCCGTCCATGGACAGGACAATCGAGGCAGACTACCGCTCGACCCATAACCTCGACATCAACAAGACACGAGGGAAATTACGTGATCGCGCTCCTAGAAGGCAGGGGCGTCGCTCGAGAAGTCGGAATGGCAGCTCTGGATAGGGACACCGGAAAAGTTATGCTTGTCCAGGTTCGGCTAAATAATCCTGGCCCCCTGTGCTCATCCTAAACCTAGCGAAGCTCGCCGACTGTCAGACCTACGTAAAAACACTTCACCAAATGCATTTACACAGCCCATGTCTTGTGCTGGTGCCTGATACATTTCTTGCGGCATTGGATGCTAATTCTGGAAAGAGATCGGCCTCGACTTCGTTGTTAGTGGAATACATTCGTGAAGAGTTCCCTGGTGTACAGTTTGAGCCAGTCGGAAGGAGATATTGGAATGATACTGGAGGTTAGTGAAAGGCGATCGGTAAGTTCAATACCATCGTGCTAATTTTATGCACCTAGGACTGGACTTTATCCTTCAACTATGTGTCGAGGATGATGAACGCGCTGGGACCATACTCGCCGTCTCAAATAAGTGCGCATACACCTCGTCAGGGGACTAACAATTTATGAACCATAGATATTATGCACTTGCCGCAACCTGCGCTTTGTTCAAACATGCGGAATTCAAACTCAATACCCGCTTTGCTGCTGCATCTCTTCGGATCCGTTACGTGCCAGTTGAGGGAACGATGATGATCGACCCTGATACTGCCCGAAACCTTGAGCTAGTTGGTAATATGGCTTACAAGAAGTCGGTGCATTCCCTGTTCGGGTGTGTTAAAACTGGTGGTCGCTTCATAAACGTAATGCTGATTATTGGACCCAGAGTACTGAACCATACATACACGGCGATGGCGGCTCGTCTTCTACGGGTTAATATCCTCTCGCCTATTACAGGTGAGCAAAGCTTCACTTCCCTGTCTGTACTTACGTTCTATGGAATAGTTCAACCTTCAATCGATGCTCGGCTCGATGTGGTGGAAGGTGAGGCATCATATTATTATTACCTTTTGCTTTTCAGGCTCTTATAAAGCCATATGTGGTGATGCAGAATTTGTTCAGTCCGAAGATATATACGCAGACGTCCGGGACGCTCTAGCGACTCTGAACAAGATGGATTTCGATAAATTGATCGTTTCGGTGCGTGTATGTATTATTCACTGAATGCTATGCATGGAAATATTGTTGCAGCTCGCATCAGAAGAAGCACGAGTAACGACCTCCGTAAAGCCGGCCTCTGCACGTGTGCTCCAGATGCTCAATTTGCGAAATGTCGTCAAGAACCTTCCATTGCTTCAGAAAGCCCTTGCTGGGAGCCGATCTCAACTTTTGGTGATAATTCACGATGTTCGATCTTTCCCTCATTTTTCCTTCTTGTTCACCTGAATTACTCGGGCTAAGATGATCTCGGACGAGCGTCTATCGAAGATTGAGAGTTTGGTGGATGCGAATTTGAATGAGGACGGGGCGCCCGCGAAGGTCTTTCTGCTGCTAGCTCTTCCAAAACTCGGAAATATGACCCCTCCGACAATAGGGCGGTATTGGTGCCATAAATGCACGCGTCTATGCAGTCAGAGTAGGTATCTTCACCGCCAAATCGGAGACACTCCAGCAAACACTTACCTCTTTTCAAAGGCAAACTGCAACCGCCTGCTCGATGTCGCCCGTGAGACCTACAAAGAAAACGTCAGCGACATCTTCCAGTTGAATCGCACATTATCCGAGACCCATGAACTCCCGTTGGCGGTGGTATATCAGGACAGCGGGTTCGTGTTTTCGTTAAAAAAGAGCGATCTCGATGGAGAGCTGCCGAAGGGGTCCATCAATGTGTCGATGAAGAAGGGGAAGTGGTTTTTTTCTAATATGGAATTGGTCAGTACCAGTGACTCAAGCTTTTCTTTTTGGTACCGTGGGTTGTATGTTGAGTCTAACGCAGCTTTTGTCCTCTAGAAGAAGATGAATGCGAGGATGAAAGATGCACTAGATGAGACCTTGATCCTGAGCGATAAGAGGGTTCAGCACTTTATGATAGAATATAGTTGCTGATAGATTTTTAGAATTATTCAAGATCTTGTTGTCCAAATCCTTGCAGACGTAGGTGCGCTATACAAAGCTTCGGAAGCGGTGAAGCCCACTTCAGGCTCTATGTACCCTTTCTCTTCTGAAATGCGAATGGAACCTTAGGTAGCGCTGGTGGATATGCTGTGGTCCTTCGCCCACTCGTCTATTAGTGAGCTTCTCCGTGGTTGTTTGTTCACATTGATCACCTAAACCCTCTCCAGTGCATAATTATAGTTTGGTCAACATTATTTCTCAACTAGGATCTCCACACCAACGTGATGTCCAGTCCGGCCTGAATTCACAGGAACCATGGCGATCAAGTCAGGTCGACATCCTGTTCTAGAGACCCTGCAATCGGCAGGGACGCTTGTCCCAAACGATGTGTACTGTGATGATTCGTCGTCATTCCAGATCATACAGGGACCAAAGTAGGTGCTGCCGTGCTTTATTTCCAGTCTTTGATTCTAGGCGTCTTTTTCAGCATGTCTGGTGAGTGTGGGCGTGTGCTGCGTATGTGGTACTGATTGTTGTGGCAGGCAAGAGTACGTACCTGAGACAGATAGGTTTACTCGCCGTCATGGCGATGTGTGGGTCCTTTGTCCCAGCTGAGTATGCTAGCTTTAGGTGAGAAACTCCGTCCTTCCCGACGCCTTCATTGTTGCAGAACATGCAGTTTGCCTATTTTCTCCCTCAGGATCCACGATTTCCTCTTGACGCGACTGTCGAATGATGATGATCTGGAGAAATGCTTGAGTACGTTCGCTAGTGAGATGGCATCGTGCGCCATGATTCTGGGTAAGGTTGTCCCAAAGTTAATCTGCCGAACACTTACCTATTATAGGCTTGGCTACTCCGAATTCTTTGGTGCTTATTGATGAGTTAGGCCGTGGTACTTCCCCATCGGAAGGTATTGGGATCGCCCATGCCATTGCAGAGGAGTTAGTTGGGCTTAAGGTTTGATTGTTACTCATTAGCTTGCTGTGACCTTATTAACATGACTTTCAAAGCCTTTCGTGTTCTTCGCGACGTAAGTGATTGAGGATATATCCTTTGTTTTCTTTTTCTCTTTACACACTGCTCACTTCTAGACACTTCAAAGAACTTACTACGACACTCTCACGTCAACCCTCGGTTATAAAGTACGTGTCATGGCAGTCAGGGGCCAATACTTGAACAACTTTCTGACAGTTTGCATCTCTCTGTTCACGTAAGAGAAGCCAGTAAGGACATATCCTGTTTGCACTCTAGATAATAACTTTTAGAGGACTCGCCAATCTGCATCCAACATTGGGATGACATTCCGGTACAAGTATGTCAGTAGTGATATTCATACCTTCTTGTCTAACGCCCGCGCAGAATCATTGATGGGGCTCCAGACGATTCTGGCCATTATGGTATGTTGCATGGCGTTACAAGACCGTGCTACCGCATTTGAATTCCCAGGTCTTGAACTTGCACGGCTCGCGGACTTGCCAACAGACGCTTTGTCTGAGGCCAAACGAGTAGCAGGCAAGCTTGCAGCACTGCAAGCTAAGGACGAGGAAGAGAGCAAAAGCAGCAAGATCGCGCTCCGCAGAAAGGCGCTCTTACGGGTGACATTCCTTTTTTTATTCATCGCCTTTCTAGAAAAAGATTTTCATGGCGACTGACTTGTCTTCTGACATTGGCAGCTGCGAACACAACTTACGCAAGCACTGGAACATTCTGCACTACCCAATCAAGAGCTCCGAGAGTATATTCGCCGATTCCAGACTGACATTGCTAAGGCATTCGTATAGAAACACAGATAACATTTTTAAAATTCCATGTAACTGCCCTCTTACTTGTCTGTGCTCAACCGTAGAGGGGCGTATAGGTAGCATAAACACTTTCCGAAGAAATTCATATATCAGTTTCCAATTCGTGGGTAGCAATAGCCTAAGTGGCACCCTTGGGCATTTCAGCATGAACTTTCTGCATTGTGATTCTTTAAAGGAAGAGCCAATCAGAGATTATAATATTACGAGTGGAGGCTAGATAACTTATGAAAGAACAATCGTACTGGTAATTCATGATACATCCCGAGTCACAGAATTCAGATCAGTATTTAAAGTAAGGTGCAGGAGGAATACATACAACCCGTTCATTGTTCAACCTGACGAGGGAAAATGGAAAACCATCCAACAACTTGGAGTATTTCGGCCGAGAGGCCATCCAGACTACTGACCCCTAACTAACAACCTCGTCGCTCTCGAGCTGCGTACACCAAACATCAAGATCACGATTTTTCACCTAAACAAGAGCTCCACTCAGTAACTTGCTCAGCGACACAATATCCTCTACTGACTCTTGGCAGCTTTGGCCTTTCCAGCACCAGTAGTCGTAGCTGTACTATTTGCATTCAAATGCGGATCAATGGGATCCGACGTGACGCTCGTGGGTGTCGACGTTGCTTGTTGTTGATGCTGTTGGTGTTGCTGCTGGGCTTCCGCTGCGGAAGCAGAGGCAGGAGCAAAAGTACGGAACGGGGTGGGGGCAGCGAGTGACCTGTGAAAGCGTGCCCGGAACTCGTTGCTTGACGCATCGATGGAATTGGGGCCGTTGGGAGCGCCTGGTGGCATTCCGTAGGTGCCAGGCGGTGGATCCTGGGGGATTTCGATGGCATACGACCCTGCTCCGGGAGGAGCAACTGGTATTCCTGCTTTCACTGCCTCGGCGTAGTGGGTACGTCGCTAGAAAAGGCGAGGTAAGCGAGAGAAAGAAAGAACATGAGTAGGCGACTGCTTACAGCAAGGTCCCAGCGTTCCCAAGCTTCTGCAAGGACAGGTTCTAATGAGGCTAGTTCTTCGTTGTTCATGTGAAGCGTGCGCATGAGATGTGCTTTGAGTAGCGGCGCGCATGAGAATGATAAGAGGAGTGTTGATGCGAACGTTTGTCCGCCGAGCTGACCTTGAGGGAACGAAATGTCACCCCCTTGGGGCGGGGGGTGCTGCGGGGGATGTTGCTGCATTTCGTGCGGCATGACCTGCTGATATTGCCCGTCTGCGTTCACTCTATATTGCGCGTCCTCCATTCCAGGAATTTCATTCCCCATGTCAAGCCCTAGGTCACGCATCTTCCTCTGTTTGACAAGTAGCCTGTGCTTTCTCTGGCGTTCTCTCGCAGCAGCACGAACACGGTCACGCCTAGTTTTCTCTTCTGGAGAGAGGTCGTGTGATGAATATAAGGGTTGAGTTGGCTGAGGTATCGGGACAGGGTGAGATATAGGTGGTGGTGGGGAATGATATACTTGATGTTGTTGTTGTTGAAGGTGCTGATGATCAACTGGAGGGGGAAATTGAGAAATGACTGATATGCCAGCGTTTATATTGCGATCGCGTTCGCGCTTTCTGCGCTGCCTCTCTGCAGCTTTCTCGCGTTTGAGACGTTGACCCTCAGTTTCGTTCTCTCGAGGACGCTTCCGAGAATTGATAGGAGTTGCAGACTGGAGATTGCTCTCCATAAGACTGAAAATCTGAATGGTATTAAAAGTGAGATTTCCCGAACCCTCTCCTCCTCGACCTTTTTGTGTGTGATGCTCTTGCGTGACCTGCGCGTCCTCTCGAGGGACGTTCCAGTGACAATATCGTGACGGACAGTGACGGGAGGTGCAAGAGCTGTGTCACAAACAAATCCCATCAAAATTGTCTTACAAAGGTGGCGTGAGAATTATTATCAAACGCAAAGTGTTACCATGTCGAAAATTTGAAAAAAAAAAACGGAGAGGATATCAACGGAAGAAGCTGGAGAACTTGCGCAACATTTTAAATATATTTCAGAGTGGCTGGTTCACCACGGCCAAATACAAATTACCATAATAAGCCTTCATAGGAAGCTTTGTAGTTTCACGTAGGCGCCGGATTAGACCAAAGAGGTACAATTAGGACCCAGAAACGAGCTCGAGGTAGATATACTGGTCCAATCGTAGGTCTCAAAGAGTTCGAGACCAAAAGTATACATTTCGGTAGAGTTGTACATCGTGAAAGTCTCAGAAATGAGATTGACGATAAGGCCTGTGTGCGTGCGATTTTGAGATCCGGAATCATGATG
>QLOJ01003117.1:0-17788 GCA_003313625.1 Tricholoma saponaceum | reverse complement strand
TAACCGTGGGTGTTTGTGGGTCCATATTTACATTTGTTTTTTCAGTGGCCATTGTCAAAGCAGTTGCTAGTTAAGTTGCATATATATTTTTACACCTGGGTTATAATCCTCGATGTTTGTACCAACAGCTTCAGGCTGTCAGGAAGTGCTTATACTTTTAGATGTGGAATTCCACATGCAAGTTACAGCGTCGACTTTTGAATTTTGTTAGTACTCGAGAGAATATTTTCTGCGTCACATCATTATAAGGCATGTGGGAAGATCTCGAAGTCAACGATACATTGAATATGTAAGGACCTGGGAAACATTGCAGTAAAAACGAGAATGAAATGGATAGTGGTACACATGTTTCACGACATATAACTGAGACTGGGGAAGAAGCCAAAGAAGAATGCTTAGGAAACGAGTGACGACGAGAAGGAGAGATTGGGTCGGTGAACGTAAGAAAGTGGAGTTTAGGGCGGATAAACTACATAAAACATTAATTCATACCACACCAAAGTTATAAAGGACAACTTGCCCTAACGAACAACTGTTCAATAGCCGGCGCTGTAACCTTGACAAAGAGAAGTATCAACCACGCATTCAACAGCAGTGCAGGTTGCTGACCTCCTTGTTGGCTGTATCCTCCTTGACCGCCGTATCCGCCACCTTGGTACCCTCCGCCACCCTGATACCCTCCGCCACCTCCTTGGTTGTAACCGCCGCCATAACCTCCACCTTTATATCATCAGACCGGGTTAGAGCACTGACGAGGGAGTAGTTCAAATACGCACCGCCGCCGCCGCCGTAGCCACCTCCACCTTTACGTTGTTGGACTGGATGAGAGCATCGACAGAAAAGTAGATGAAATACGCACCGCTGCCACCGCCGCCGCTGTACCCTATTAAATATGATCAACCTCACGGCCCATTCATTATGGGAATACACGAACCTCCGCCTCCGCCTCCACCCCTAGCATTAGCAAGGTTGACTTTGATGCGTCTTCCATCTAAATCTTGCTCGTGCAAGCCGCTGATAGCAGCATCGGCTTCTTGGCCAGAGCTAAAAGTGACAAAACCGAAACCACGGGAGCGACCAGTGTCGCGGTCGCGCATAACGATGGACTGAACACACATATCAGCCAATCTCATCTTACACAGTGCGAGACGTGTAGAAGCAGTAGAGTAGAAGATAAGATCGCGCACATCAAGGACCTGACCAAAATCGGAAAAAGCCTATAATTGGAAACGTATATGATAAGAAACTATCAAGAACGACAAGAATTGGAGCGCAGGCATGCGGGACTCCCAACGGTCAACTGACTTGACGCAACGTGTCGTCCGTAGTGTTCCAACTCAAATTACTGTGCCAAGTTCAAAACCACTATTAGTTCAGCTTTCCCATTGACCGGGAGAGCTCAATCGACGACCAATACGACAGCGCAGACTGACCCAACATAAACCTTTGCAGACATGATGACTCAATACAAACAGGGGCCCTGAAACGAAACCGAGACCGAAAACTGAGGCGAGCCAAACGATAATGGTGGTTGGAGGGAAAGAAAAGAAAGTTGCTTCGTGATGGGGGCTAAATTATATAGGGTCTTAGATCATTTTCGGGCTCCGCTCAACTGTAGGGCCGGCACAGAACCCACCTCAGTATGGCATTTCATGAGTCCAGGTGCTCTAATCCCATGACTGATGATAGGAAAACAATGAAATAGGTATGTAAATCTGAAGACATGCAATGAGATGTTATCGCTATGGATGTGAACGAAGCAGGAAGCTAGCCTAACGGGCCCAAACATTACTACGTGAAGCAAATGACATGATGATCGTAAAAGTCATAAAAATGGGATGCAGATATCTTCAGGTAGAGGCCTTCCTGCTCTTCTCTTTCTGCTCTTTCTTGTCCTTCTTCTTCAGCTTTCCCTTGTCAGTATCACCTTTGATGCTACCAGCAGGGCTTTCTGTCCCCAGGCTACCCTCCCCTCTGCCCTCCGTCGAAACCCTGGGCGAGTTGTCGCGTTTGAGGCTAGGCAGTATTGACGTAGAGCTTTGTCGTCGAGTCGTAAGAGAAATCCTTCGAGCGAGGCGCTGGAAATTTTGCGAAGATATCCGCTTTCGTTTTGGCTCGCTTTCGGGATCCGGTGTTCCTGTTCTTGGTGGATTTACGCTCTCTCCGAATGTGACGGCAGGCCCCTGCATTGGAGCTGTAACAACCTCGGGAGGTGGTTCAGATGAAGCATCCTCTGTAAGAGGCTCAGCAGCAGGTGCAGAGGATGGGGGAGCATCGGTAGAATCACTGGTCACAGGTTGAGTGTCGGATGCATCTACTTCCGAAGTAGGGAACGCGATAGGAGCGGGTTCCGCATGACCTCGGTGCTCTCCAGCGACTTCAGCAGCAACAGGTGGTTCGGGAACAGCGTCCACATCGTCTGCTGAAAGCATGACTGCTGAGGCATCTGGAATTATATCGCGTTGGTCATCCTGCTCAGCGGCTATAGGCCCCGGTTCATCTACAACATAGCCAGAGACCTCTCTCTTTGTGTCTTCGACAGATTGCGCAGAGTCATCTGACGACACTTGGTCTGCCCACATCGAGGCAAAGATACCGTCAATGGCCAGCAGCGCTTTGTGGCTGCCCTGCTCAACAATTTGACCATCCTTCAGAACCAGTATCCTGTAAAAATAAACCCCGTCAGTTGTACGACGAAGCTCCAATTAAACAACGTACACATCGGCTGAGGCAATAGTCTTAAAACGGCACTAAAGAATTAACTTACGAATAAAAATAATGAAACTGACACTGACCGACAGGCGATGGGCGATGGACAGGGAGGATCGGCCTTTCACGAGGTTCTGCAAAGCTTTCTGGATGTCCTTCTCCGTCGATGTGTCCAATGCGCTGGAGGTGTGGTTGGCGTTAGATACCACACTGTGGAGAGAGGGCCAGACACCCACCTGGTAGCTTCGTCAAGAAGTAAAACGGGGGGGTTCTTCAGCAGCGTCCTCGCAATTGCAACTCGCTGTTTTTCACCACCACTCAACCTGACGCCCCGTTCTCCAACTTTGGTATTATATCCTGTGTTGCAGAATTAGTAAAACACTGTTTGGTCTCATTAAGCTAAAATTACCATCTGGGAAGCTTATGATACGTTCATGCATCTGAGCAGACTTGGCTGCAGCCTCGATTTCGTCAGGAGAAGATCCGAACTTGCCATATCTAGAAGTATTAAGGTCGATAAAATGCCTCAAAACTTTCATGCATGCTGGCACAGGCGCACCCTATGTTATAACTGATGCTTGAGTTGAACAAAACAGAATCCTGGGGAACAACACCGATGGCTTGCCGCAAACTTTTTTGTGTCACGTCCCTATCAAAGAATGAGTATGAGACAACAAGGTAAGAACACTGAGGTAAAAACCTTACCGGATATCTTGGCCATCAATGAGTATTCTGCCTTCCCCTTCTCTGAGATCATAGAATCTGTAGAGGAGACGTAGTATGGTAGATTTGCCCGCCCCCGATTCGCCGACCAGAGCGACAGATGATCCTTGTGGTACTTTGAATGAAACACCATTCAACGCAGTAGTGCGTCCATCGTACGAAAAGCTAACGTTTTCTATGTAACATATCTCAAGAAGGACTTTTCAGAAACATCAGCCTGACTGACCAAATTCGATTTCCCCACGGTTGACGATCAAATCTGGGGCATCGGGCTTGTCGTTTACTTCAGTAGGTTCATTTAGCAAAGCCAAGAGCTTTTCTGTGTCAACCAATGATTGGTTGACAGATCGGTAAATATATCCAAGTTGATTGAGAGGACTGTAGAGCTTTGAAAGAAAAGATTATTTCAACAACCAATGAGAGATGTTCAATGGCATACTTGTGCAAGATAGGTTATGAATATGACAAAACCTCCTGGGTCTGATTCTCCCTTCGTGACGCGCAAAGCAACGATCATTGATCCAACAAGAAGGCCCAGAGTCTGTGAGAGAACGTGAGAGCTAAATCATAGCATTAAAATTGGCGATTACGATAATGAAGTTCTGAACCAAGTTCAGAAGGTTTAGAGAGACTAGAGAGATATCATATAAAGACCACCTGAATCATGGGCGAGTAAGACTGGACGTACTGATAACCTTGTACTCCAACGCTTGATACTCTCGGACCGCCGCTCGATAGCGTGCACCTTCATGTTCCTCTCCACCAAAATATTTCACAGTCTCATAATTGAGCAAGCAATCCGTGTGAATTCCACGAGTTACCTGTCATGAGCATTAAGACCTTGCATTCTTCCTCCCAAGATAGATAAGGATGACTAACTGTATCCCGTTCATTCATTTGACGTCTGATTTTGGTTCGCCATTGTGTAAGTACAACGCTTGCAGCAACTGTACAAGCAAGTTAGTATTTTATGAAGACGAAACATTGACAGCATAGTTACTGTATGCAAACATGACGAAAAAGATGACGATGGCTAAAGTCCATTCGAAAAGAATGCAAAAGGCGACCAAGGCGACGAAGATATCGATCAAAGTAGGGATGATATTGAATAGTATTAGCTAGAACCAAACTCCGAATCAGCGTCACGGCGATGGTATGAAGACTGACCTCAAATGTGTGATTGATAGCAGCCCCACGATCCAGAACACGCAAGATTTCCCCGGTCTTACGATGGGTATGCCAGGCGAATGATAGGTTCAGTAAATGGTCGAAGGACAGTTGGGACATTTCTGAATAAGGAGACATCAGACATATGGTTTGTACATAGCGTCAAAGTCTCAGACCTCTATCAGAGTATTGCATCACAGGAGCCCACAGGGACTAGAAAATACGTCAGATGGTTGAGAAGCGCAGATCAGAAGGGATTAATTACATCGCGAATAGCGGCAAGACCGCCACTGCCTTGCAAAAAACGCAACGCGACGTATCCGAACAGGAGCGGCCATGGTGAACGATCTGAACGTCCGTCAAATACACGGATAAGCTCCCCGAGTGTAAGCGGTATAGCGAGATTGATAACGCGACCAAAAAGTAGGATTATGATGCAAAGCGACTGCAATGGATCAGAATATGCACAGTGAAATTTTGTAGGAAAGGCTAACCGCAAGTAATTGAAGATAATTACTTCTGGAAGGCCATAGATAAGGCGAGAGACGCCGAATCCGTCTCCAGATTTCTGCCCAGGAGGGATCCAGCACGATTTCTGCCTTGGCATCAGACTATGGATTTCATGTGAGCGAAAACCGTGGATGAAAAGTCAAGGAGGTAGCCAAAACCTTTGGATCAGGATCGGTTGAGGGAGCCGGAGTAGCCGCCCGAGTAGCAGGAGCTGAGCGCTGCAGATTTGACCGTGTGGTGCGGAATGTACCATATTTGCTGGCATCACCTGACAAACCAGCAACGGTAGAAAGGCCAGTGGATGGTTGAACATTTGATTCCGGAGAAAGAAGGAAAGAGGATGGGGTAGGTGAAAGCACCTCGACGTTTCCATCGTTTTGTATAGCGGTGTAAACGACCCTAGGTAGGAGAAGAGCGACGAGCAAGGGCACAAGAAGCAAGGCGCGGAAAGTGGGAAAGGCGAAGTGGAGCAATGATTTGATTGGGATGTGAGATGGTACTAGAAGCAAGTGATATGAATGAGACGAAGAGACTTTTGACATTAAAGACGCGAAGTCTTACAGTTTCGGAGGGCCTGCATGGATATTCCGAGCAGAACTACTAGTGCAATGTCAAGTGCCAACGTTACAGCAATAACTGCCTTTATGCGTCGGAGAAACCAGACGTCAACGCCTTGTATGTCCTTCCATGATCCTAGAGCGGCCAAACCGGCAAATGCAGTGAGGCCCAAGACAGCATTGAACTCTATGCCAGTATTACGAGGCCAAGATTTATCGAGAACGACATAAAGGACAAAAGTGAGGCCGTCGAGAAGAAAAGAGAAAGCTGAAAGAGAAAGGAGGGACAAAAGGAAAGCACGACGAGGAACACGAGTAGCGACGACGACGGAAGTTATTGGAGAAGGAGTAGAAGGGAGAGGGGGATGAGTGAAAAAGAGAGAAAAAGCTGAGAGTAGAACAAGAGTAGGAGATATTACTCTGATTATTAGAATTGCAGAATCCATCGTCGACGATTCGTCGTATCAACGTCGTATGTAAAACTGAAAAGAGTTTATATTCTCAAAACACGTGTTTTGTATGACGTAAACAAATCATTTCAAATTAATCATACTTATCATTGATAATATCATATCATGATAATATCATTGATAAGAGTCTATCCTTGCAAAATCAGATACTGGCTACCCAACAGATTATAATAATATTACGCACTCAACAATTCCTCTAGCTGGTTTCTAACCTCTTCTACTCTTTCACCTTGACCCCCCATCTCAATTTTCATAGCCTTCCTAGCTTCTCGTACAAACTCATACGATTCCTCCACCGCAGCATCATATAATGTTCCTTCGTTGGCCTTTACGGGGGTTAGCCCGTTGACTTCTACTTCAGAAGCACGGAGAAGAGCCAGGTCACGAAGAGTATTTCCTAGTGGTAAAGGTTTCACATCCTTGGCTTTCGTTGCCATGATGGCAAAAGGAAAAGTATATAGTGTTGACACATGTTGATTACCAAAGAACTACCCACAAGTCGTGTGGGGCGAAGAACTTATAAAAAGGTCAAGTAAATCGTCCGAAGGCAGGGCCATAGTCTCATGTTCGCCGTTGTTAGAGAGGCTTGAAGCGTGCGTAGGGGATAAACATATAGGCTGGATATTCAGTCGCGATTTGATATCTCGACCTTGCGTTGTCTTCTCCCGGATATCACGAAGTACTGTCCGTTGCGAGAATGCGTCAGCGAGGAGGGACGTAAAATTAGACGACGATGGTTGCAGAGGCAGTCGCATTCCCCTTGCATGCGTACGGGAGGAAGACCTGCGCCTGACATTGCGCCTAGTAGGGGGTCCTTCTACGCTCCCAGTCCGTGTTATTCTTGTTGTCCCTGAGGGGCTCTCTGCAGCTATGCTTGCGGTGCGACGAAGATGGAAGGAACGAGATTTTGAAAGACATAGTGTTTCAGTAGGCTCAGCCTTCCTCTTCTTTTTGGCGGATGGATGATCATTATCGCTGCAGACCCAGCACCTAAGTGTAGCCTCCCACTGCCATTCGCAATTTAAGCGACTAGCGGTGCTGCCCGAGGCGTCAAGTTTGGCATGACTACTCGCCTTGTAGCAGGAATCCGGTGATGATATATCAACCCCGAAACATCTATGTTCCGCGTCATCCACCAAGTCAATCAAGCAGTCTCGATATTCTCTGATTTCTTCAATCCTATTGTTTGATCCAAACAGATGTTCAGGTACCGGAAGTTCGATATGGTGGAGTGCACAGGCCCACAAGGAGGCTTCTAGACGGAGGAGACCATGTAAACGTAATGCCATGGCAAAAGACAGTAATTTGTCTTGGCTGAGGCTCAAACTCAACTTGGCGAAGGTTTTTGTAACGAGAGTAACATATGTAGATGATCGTGGTGTCATCTCTCTCAATCTCCTGACGATCAAGTCCGTCTGTGACTTGAGGATAAAACAAGACGATAGCCAGTGCGTAGCCAAACATGCAATAGCTCCCTGAAGGTCCGCATAAAGGGTACTGTCCACAGAGCGAATGTCACGGTGTAGACCGGAGGATAGGCTCAACTCGAGAAAGGCATAGACAGCGTCAGAGTTTTTCATGACCCATTCTTCTGCAGTGATGTAATGATCACAGACGACATCGAGCCACTGGCGTATTCGTGTCCAGAGCCGCATTGCTACATATGAATTGTTTTGTTGCTTCAACATCGTGGTCCTGATCTTGCGCCGATCCGAGTGATCCAATTCCGAGGCAATCCTTGTACAACCGCTTGCCAATTCCATGTACGAGAGGAAGTCGCTGTCGCAAATATTCTTTGCAAGTTTATGTACAGCTTTGCACCCCCATGTCTCAGAGCTTTGTACAGCATGCAAAACCTCAACGAAAATGCGACAGAACGCTTGGTCAGAGAAGCCACCACCAATCCAGCGAGTGCGATATTCTAAGAGAAAAACGGAATGTGCGGGGTGGCATATGGGGGGTCTTGCACCAGTTGACGCTGGTGAGAACGCCACAAAAAGTAATGCACGGAGAACAGCATTTGATTCGTATAAAAGGCCGTGGGCAAGGGTGACATCGAGGAGGATGCTTAAAAGGGTGGGATGGTGAATAGTCGTTTTTAGCACAAGATTGATTGCATGCGACAGTAGAGCGAACCTGTCCTAAGTATCAATACGAGGAACAAAAAGATGGTAATGCATACATACCTACGATACTGAAGTGGCACAGCTTCGTAGATATCGTTAACAAAATTCGCATCCTCTACGTCGTCGCTACTCATGTCTGCCTTGCACTGCATGTTCTCGCCAACAATAATGGAGCATATGGCTGCAAGGCTCATGATGCGTCGTCGTGTTCCGGTCAGCACTGTAGTCTTCTTCCCGTCTGCTTTGCTGACAATCTCCTGGAAACAATCGCGTATGGCATACACTTTTTGGGACATCTCTAGGCTCTCTATGTAATGCTTGTTGAAATGGATCCGTGAGCCCATCTTAGTTGGTGGGTGAAGCAGGAAAAGAGGCGGGAAACCTGGGCCTCCGGTGTGGGTTCGGGAGGAGTAGGTGGCGCGGTATCCCTCTGCAGCAAAGCTAGCCAAAGAAACACACCTGTTACGCAGCGGCCTCAAAAGTCGATTTATGCGACTTGTTGAGAACTTTTGGACATCGGCTTCAGACATGTCCGTTTCAGGCGAGTCGAGGCATGAGTGCACCGAATATGCTCGTAAGTCATGTGACCGTTACAATACATTTGCCGTACATCGTGGCCACTCTGGAGGTGGCGGATGTGGATTTGGACAGCCCCGTATTCTTACGCTTACAATAACGGATAAGAACTGGAACCATAACTGAAATGAGTCGAGGTTGTATATTCCAATGCTTCCACATGATATCCCCAAGTACATTTATATCCAGGCCTCGAAACCCTGATACCCAGCCAAGAAACACTGTCAATGTTTGCTTTAGGCACTGCTATCACCATTGCTGTCGCTTTCATCATGTCCCCACACAGCAAAGGCTCGACGACCGTGATAGTCCACTGACCGACTCCGAGTCTGTCCTCGTGTTCTTCCATGGGCCACAGTAGATGCAGTTGGTGTTTTGACAATTTCTACATCCGCATCCCGTTCTTCGGAAAACCGATCCCTCCCGCTCGATGCTTTGCAAGGGTTAAACATATCTCTTCCACCCGAACGGCGCGCCAAATCCATGTGCTCAGATTCGGATATATCGGATGGTGTACGTGTCTCCAAAGCAAACTCAACATGCCTAGTCGAAAGAATGGGAGGAGGATGAGGCTGGGGACCTGCGAAGCGGCTGGGGGAATCAACGCCCGAACGGAGACCAGAGGAACGAGAACGAGAACGCGATTTCGACTTGCGTCTGCGGTCACCCCTGAACACAGAAGCAGCAACAGCCTTGTGAAGAGTACTCTCCATAACCGTGTCGCAGGCTTTCTCCTGTCCAAGCACTTCCTCCTGGGCGGTCAGGACATTGCTGATTTTCGTTGAAGTTAACGTAGCGGCTTCGGGTGACGAATCATCAATATCGAATTCGTCATCGTCTGATACCTCATCCTCTTCTTCGTCGACTATAGACTCTTGGACTGGTTCCGGAGGGCTTGACTTCAGACGCTCGGCAATTACATCGTGCTTGCTCAGCTTCTTAGTCTTCCTTGGGTCCTCCTCGACGACGACAAACGATTTCTGTCGTTCGCGTTCGTTCCATTTTAGGGTTCGCGATATAGCATGGAACCAGTCCGTCGATTGGTTGTCTGCACAGACAGTAGGAAATGGATATTTGGACGCAGTGACCTTTATATGATCCCCCTCTGTAAAAGCAAATTGAGCGGGCGTCAAACGAGCGCTGTGGGGAATCTTACGTTTGAGTTCCACACGGCCACGGCCATCAAATGAAGCCCAAGCGGTACTTCGAGAATTATAGGGTACACAGATACGAAGCTCCATGCTATCTGGCAATAGCATAGGTCGGAAGGACAATGTGTGCGGGCAGATGGGGGTTATCAACAGGGCAGGGATCTCCGGATGGACAAGAGAACCACCAGCAGATAACTACAATGGCGGATATTAGTAAAAGATACGTCAATGGGATATGCTTTATACCGAATAGGCGGTCGATCCAGTAGGTGTCGAGACAGTTAGCCCATCTGCTTGTACCGTAGTCATATGATGCTCATCGCCTGGAGAGATTTAAGTAAAAGAGCATAAACGATACCAAAACCGTTCACGTACCAAAGAGCTCCAGAAGACTGACATATGGACTGGGACCTCGGTCCACTACCAGGTCGTTCAGCACTTCAAAAGTCTCGACAGGCCTCGTCGTAAAGCACATGATTTCCTTGTCCTTGGTGTTGCATCTTCCGTCCGCCATGGCATACCCGCCACCTTCTAAGGCCTCCCATCCGCCCTTCTCAACATTCTTCATCATGATCTCTCCAGTTTCTCCTTTCTTCACAGCCTTGCGTCCGTGGCCCTTTTCGTTGGCGACAGTACGATAAACTGTGCATGTAAATCTCATTCTCAGATTAACCCGAATGCCAGAGTCGATGGCAGAATCCATCACCGCTTGGTGATCGGCGAAATCAAAATTGGTAAGGAATCCCAAAGAGCCAAGCGCAAAAGGGAGCACGGGAGGGACTATGCGTTGGAATAACCATGACGTGAATAGCACGGTGCCATCACCGCCGAGCTGTCGTTGTCCTTGTCATCATCGAATGAGAAGAAAAAAAATATTACTTACTGTGACGACGAAGTCGAAGAGATGGGGACTGTGACTACACATCCTACTTGTCCAATACCGTAATTGACCTTCTTCTTTGTCATGAATATCGTCCTTATGTGTTGAGGTTGAAGAAAGGGAGGAAAGGGAATTGCTGCTTGACGTTCGGCGGTGCGGAAATGGAACGAAGAGCTCAGGATGATCTCGCCGTATGCCATGAGCATCGAATCGCCTGGAGTGTCGCAGTTGATTATCCACATAGCTGATTAAGAAGTGAGAGGCAAAGCAGCACAATCTACAGTGCAACGCACACCACGAGTCCCCGGGTATGTCCCCTTTGAGGTTTCAACATAAGGTAAAGCGCAAGCTCCCGAGTGAGATTGATCAACCTATTATCTCGGGCTTTGGTAACAATCAAGACATTCTGGATGTTAGATTGAATGCGAGCACGACCTATGTGAGTATGAGAAGGGGAACCTATGCCGTCGGCGAAAGCCTCAAGCACTGACCGAGCTGTTTGCTCATCTCCCGGACACCAACAGCGGTTTCCGCCAATTGCTTCGTCAGGCTTTCCGCAAAACCATCCTCATCGTCAACATCATTTTCTACAGTTGAGCTATTGGGAGGGGTTATCGATCCTCTGGTGTATGGCAAAACGCCATCCGTGTGCTGGAGAGACTTGGAAACCCCAACATCAGTGTCATGAGTCAGGAGGGGTTGTCTGTTATACAGCCAATCTGTTAAAGAAGCGCCTTTATCAAGGTGAGAGTGAACGAAACAGGGCGATTCCATTAGCCTGCGATCGTCATGCAAAGGCCGCGGAGAGGTTTGGGGTGATGGAGAGGATGGGGCAGAAGATGCAGTGACGGTGCGATCGTGAGTACTAGTTGGTGAGGACAATCCGGTGTCCTTTCGGATGTTACGGGATCCTTCCAACAGAAGACCCGAACTCTGTTCTGGTCGGCTTATATGAAGCGAAGTAGGCCTGCTGCTCCGTCTGGAAAGGGAAGAACGAATATGGGAGGAGGATGTCTTGGGATGAGATTCAGACATCCTTGTTGACAACTTGATAAAAAGTAAAACTACTAGTAAGTAGTCAGTTAGTAGTATAAGTATACTGAAGTGCAGCAAGTGTGGGCGCTGTGGGCGCTGTGAGCAAGGTGTACATGGTAACAGTACATAATCGCAGTCGTTTTACAAATCTCACTACATCGTATGGCAGTATCTATTAAAAGAATACAGTCTCTCGCAACACAAACCTTTCCAACCCCTTATAATCCACTCTATCTTTAGCGACTCCCCAAATCCACATGTCCAGCTCAGGAAGAGTGATGCTTTTAATCCAGTCCAATGATTGATCATTCAGCCTTTCATCCAGCTTGTGCGCACTTTCGACGATCAGCCTACATGCATCAATAGCAGCTGCCCGTAGGATATAAGCTTGGTCCGTTGTTAGAACAGGCCCTTCCTTTAGAGCGGTGGCGGTGACTGCTTTCAAGTTTGGATCGGGCACTTCCAGTAAGGTTTTCAGTTTGTCGTCCGATCCAGCACCTGGGAATAGGGAGGAGAGGGAAGGCGATCTAGATAGATCTATAATTCCTAGATGTACGAGCATAGACGGCAAGACATTATCTGTGAATACCGGACTGCCAGCAGTGGAGGGGATAGGGAAGGGAGGTGGCGAGATGGTTCCAAATCGGATACGGACCGCGTGAATCAAGAAAAGTGCTTTCTTAAAACAATAAATAGCTATAAATGCATCTCAATGACATCCAAAGGAAGCCACTACCTTCCAACTCACGCTTGTCGTTCACTGTCGCCATATCTTGAAATGCAGGGATTGCACGAACAAGCTGCAGACTTTCGGTAAGGCAAGATTAATATAGACCAACAAAGTGTACGAAACCTCACACGTTCCAAGACCACCTCGAGCCCTGCATTACCATTAGAATTTGGTTTGGCCTTGGAGCTTTCGTTCAATGCTTCCGCGACGAAACTTCCTAAACTTGGATAACCCATCTGGACAAGTCGCTCCCCAGTTTCGTTCAGCGTTGCTGTGATAAGTTTCACAAGCTCATACAATGGCCCACCCAATTCCCCAACGATCACGCCAGGAATACTCTCATGCTGCCGCTCAACGTGTACATTGAGCCTCATCAACTCAGCCACTCTTGTAGCTTCGATGGCTTGAATTGCCTTTGCAGAGAGCAGATCCGTACCATCACCAGATGACGTCAGGTATAGAGAGAAGACGAAAGCTCGAATCGAATCCCATGCACCACGGCCCGCTCCAGCGTGAAGCGGAATGCGGTATCCCGAGCCAAAGTTCAACAGAGAAAGAATAGCGAGAAAATTTAGTTCTTCGAGCGGAGAAGCAAATTTGAGGGGTAGCGCTAGCCCATGAACAGCTGAAACACGTTTAAACGAGGAGGTGAACGCAGGGGAAAGCAAAAGGCGCTTGACGGACTCTTGGCTAATCTGCAACGTGGCTTAGTGGCATTCAAGATAGACAAATCCGACGCGTGCGGCATAGGGAGCTAGCATGTTTTTACAGGGTCAACAAGTGCCAGCTGTCAAGCATGGCATCATTATTTAACGTTGCACTGCACAATTTCCAACCGTTTCCAATCAAACGAAATTTTGCCCCGATTGATACCACCATCGATGAAGGATATTCGACATGAATGGGAGGTTACATACTGAAATATGTTCTGACTGACGCAAGGATCGCGATGAATCGCAGATCGCCGGCACGAAGGACCCGGATTCAGGAAATGGAGTCATAGCCTGGATTGCAGGAGTGTTGTAAAGGAGCCCAGAGAATCAGAGTATAAGTTGGTCTGCCTGGAGTACAGAATAGGAGGAAATGCTTTACGCGTATTGTGAGTAGCTCTTGAAAGTTGAGGCTTCGGAAGGTGAAATCCAAAAATAGTACACGACCTTTCCAAAACGTCGACAGGCCACTGGCGTGTTCGCGACTCGTGGGTCTAATTCATACCAGGACCCTCCCAACAACTACCTGAAAATGCTGCGTGTCTCGAGTTCACGCGTTCGACCACTCGTCTTATGGCAATGCCGATCCTACACCATATTAACGTCTGACACGACGGCTGGTATGTATTATACCCTTAGGTGCCACTCCGAGTCAGTGCTCCTCGCCGATCACTGATATACACTACGTCTTGCCTCAGACACCCGCTCTCGACTAATAAGCGAAGTTAAATTGGCCATGAAGGTTTGGAGACTAACTTCAGAAGGCAATATTCACCCTACAATACTTGCTGCAGAACAAAGACAGCATTGCATCCACAGCCATACGAGTACGTGGGGCACTGTCCGAGATTCTTCATGACTTAATGCTGTAAGCTTATACTATGTTTCTAGTCGGTTCTATCCGAAGTGTACGCAGAAGACAAGATGTCTAAAAAAATTTTGCCAACTCCTGCCGTGGTATGCCATGTTACCGTGACATAGCTCCGGGTCCTCTACTAATCGATCTTCTACTACAGTCCCGGATCTTACAAAAAGCCGTTATCCGCCGGGTAAGAAAAACCGGCAACTCTGCACATCGATGCTCATGGAGAAATGCATAGACTGATGCTGCAGCTAAATTTATGGAGGCCTCAAGGCCAGACCTTGCGGAGAAGGAAAACCACGAAGCCGAAGTACTTTCCAAGTTTTTACCTGCTCTTCTTCCTGAGGCCGTGATTGTTCGCATTTTGGCGGAGATCGTCGAAGCTTTACCGGCAGGCATCGACAAGCATAAATCTATAGGCAGGGTCTTCAAGGAATTTTACTCCGCGGTTGATCAGTCCACAGTGGACCCAAACATCGTGAAAAAGAAAGCGACGGAAATACTGAGTAGACTACGTTGATGGGAGACAGATGAAATTACAACACAATTGAGCGCTAGATAAGACAGAATATCGATACTATCATGCTTCTTCATCATGTAGCATAGATGCAGAATTCGATGGCCCAGATTCTTCATTTTTTGCTTTTCCTTTAAACTGTTTGTTTTCTGAGCCGCTAGCATAGGTAGTTAGATGCGAAGGATCGTCGGTAGTTAGGTCGTTAATTTGTTCGTTCGAGCTGGAGAGTCTTGAATCCAACGAGGGAAAAGATGAACTCAAATGATGAGAGGATTGGGGCGTTGGAGACGGCAGTGCACTACGCATGCGCATTAGATCATCAATGCAGCGGTGAACAGCTCCAGAAACGCCCTCAAGTACTCTCAATCGCTCGTCAATAGCTTCTCGAGTTACTCTGTCCATGATGGCCAGCTGCTCGTCGGTGAGCCTAGATGGTAAATGAGAGATGGAAACTTGTGCATCGGAATGGCTGGGGTGTTCATAATGAGAACTAGATGAACCTGGGACTGATTGATGCGTAGCATGTGGGCTAGCCTGGAGATCTCTGCTAGGGGATGTGTCTGAGGTTACGTGTTGGTTAATCTCCATTGACCTGGCAGAGGTAGATTGGGTTACGTTGCTACGCGGAGTTGTACCACTGGTTGCCTGATTGGAGTGGCCGGGAAGACCATAGTCATACAGAGGAATTAGAGAAGGGACATCAACCGATCGGTCCGGAGATGAGTTGTGTGCCAGGTGATCACCAATCGAGGAGTTCTCCATGAGAGAAGGCAGGTTCGTTGAATCCCGCGACGCCACTGACACAGCGTCGCGTGAACCAGATGCCCTGCTGGATCCATTGCTGTTTAACCGTCGTAAGGCAGCAAGCGCTGCTGCCTCGCTCGGACTCGTCCGTGGACGCCCTTCGTTATTTGAATTTGATTCCGTGGACTGCGCTGGCGATGAGGCAGAGGCAGTAATTGCTGGCTGATCTGAAGTAGAGGGCTGGGGTGTCGGAACAGCTGCAGTAGATTGAGCGTTATTTCCTGTACCACGTTCTGGCGGTGGAGGAATATTCTGTTGTTCTGCTGGCCCTGGCCAGCGCTGCCAAACTCCATCAGGACCGGGGAATCCCGGAAACGGAGGGGTAGGGTGCAAAGGCTCGGGGTGGAGTTGCTGAGGTTGCAGGTTTCTTGGAATCTGATACTGAATATGATACTGGATAACAACACCCTGAGGTACTTGTCCAGCTAAAATCCCAGGATTTTGTACAGCATTATGTTGATGTGGCAACGGCACCTGACCTTGTGGAATTGGCGGTTGGGCTGGAGGACCGAATAATCGGCCCATGAGACCTAGGGGATTGCCCAGAGGGTTACGAATTCCTGGGTGATTTTGGTTTTGAGCGCCTACATTCTGCTGAAGGGGATCAGCTGGTCCAGCGGCAGGACGTCCAGGGACCGGACCTTGAGAGGTGGGCTCTAAAACGGTTCGACGACTTGCCGATCGAATCAGCTCGGGTACCCAAGGATCTTAAAAGGTACAAACCATGTGGGGCAGCTTTGTTGACGCTCAAGCCACGAACGGAGGCAATAGAAATGGAAAATATGTCCACAAGGCAACTTTTTAGGGGTTGTATTGGGACCATCTGGATTGACTGGCGCTTCTCTTGCCTCGTGGAGTACCATCTCGTCACGGCAAATAATGCAAGTCCGATCACTCATCGCTGCCATTTCGTCTGCTGTTGCATTGGGGTACCTTTGATCCATATTTCGGGTGGCAGTTTGGTATCGATGAAGGGCACGTAAGCGTGAAACGAACGAACGGGCGGTGATATAAACGTCTCGGACAATGTTCAAGGGAAGGCCATAGAAGGTAATGATGATGGCAAAGAAAACGAGATAAGTGGTCAACTTGAGGAAATCTGGTAATAGTATGTGAGAAAGGGCGCGAAATAGAAAGATCGACAACACACCTGTCGCCAATTCGATATAGAATATCCACATACTCTTATTTTCCCAAGGAGGGGCATTTTCCCCTCCTCTTTGTCCCGCACGCCGCAGTTCGTAAGTTGATAGCAAGTATTTGGAGATTGTGTTCAAGACGCTGGCCATCAAAATTCCATACTAAACATCATGAGCTTCATTCTATGGCAGCTTATCTGGATGACTTACCTCGCTGGCGAAAAGCACCATACCCCCCACGCCGTTCGCAATCGTATTCTCGACAGCAATTAAGAACATGAGGAAGTCTGTCACCCACAGGATGACAAACAGGGCGGACATTCGAAAATGAAACAGAGGAGAGGGCCCGGGATATGGCCTTTGGTCCATCTGAGAGGTTGGTTTTAATGCTGGGGAGATTAAGGAGAGACTTTGCTCGCACCCATTCAATACGGTCCCCTGCGAGCCAATGGAATGACTTGACAAACAACAAGAACCCAAACATGAGTGCGAATGGAATATCAAATTCATCACGGAAGATGGTGAATGCCAACAGCGACTCTGTGATAAAGAACCATAGACGATCATATAGTCGCTTTATAGGGAAATAAATAACACTGTCAAGACGAATTCAGGATAAGGCCTGAGCTGAAGTAGATACCTCAATTTCATTGGGTCGCAAAGTACCAAAGAATATTCTTTGTACAATATGCCCACATAGAAGAGCGAGAAGAAAGGCAAAGTTAGCCAATACCTGAATGAAGTTGATTTTAACAAATGAACAAGACAAACAGTCAGGACACATACCAAAACGCTGCGATTGCTTTTGGACAGATATATGGCAACGGAATAAAAATTGCTATGGTTCTTCAAAGCATTGAGAATGACAGCGGATACAGTAATGGCAGAAGCGAGGCCGTATAAGATGATACGATGTGAACTGAGAGAACCAGCAAAGACGTGTGTGCCTTGACGCAGGACGTCATTAAGAGGCATGATAAGTTAGATATGGCTTCTGGTGGTGAGCAACAGGCTGGTCACTGTTGGCAGTGGTCTCGGGAGTTGGCAACGTGTGAGGTCGATCATACTGGTATTGATTCCCACGATAAATTTTATTTCCAAGATGAAGTTCATTGTTCATGT
>QLOJ01003116.1:0-11296 GCA_003313625.1 Tricholoma saponaceum | reverse complement strand
CTGCATTCGGATATATGATGATGCGGATATCTCCCTCCTTACACCACCTTGTTTCAAGCAAGGATTATTCTTCTCAGGTGTGGACGACCTTGGAAACCACTTTCGGTATCCAAGGGCCAGCCCTTATCTATGCGGAGTTTAAATCCTCTCTTGCGATTAAAATCCCAGCTGCAAATCCTGCGCTAGAAATTAATCGCATGGCCACCGTCTTCGGACGATTAGCCACTGAGAATATATTAATTCCGCAGGTAGTGCAAGCTATGTTGCTACTTGCTGCGTGTCCGCGCGAGTATGATGTGGTCTCTTCGACCCTTCTTCAAACCTATACCAATGCAAATCTCACGTTTGACGTCATGAGAAATGCTCTTGTTGCCGACGCACAGCGTCGTGCCTCTGTCTCCAAACCGCAGCAGCAGTTGGCTGTTGCGAATAAGATCTCCGCTGTCAAACGCAAGGGCGCCAACCCCGGTTGGCAGCCCAAGCAATCACAGCAAGGAGAAGCTTCTGGAAGCAAAGACACTAATAAAGGCAATTCCTCCCGTGGTAAACGCGCAGGAAAAGACAAGAAAAAGGAGAAGAAGAAACAACAACAGCATGGCCACCTCGCTTCTGCCGCAATGACTCCAATGTCATTCACTACCGTAACTGGTAGTGGCGCCATCATCCCGCCTGTTCCCGAACAGCGGATTGCCGACGTCCAAGCGACGAAGGACCCTAGAAAGCAACAACCGGCTCAGCGCTTTATTAGCGCTTCTCCTTCCGATTCTAGCTCCTCGGTCTTTCCCGAGTATCAGCAAGCTCGAAACGCTCTTGATGCTTTGGATCTTGCGAAGACTGCGCATAATCTGAAGCCCCTTGAGATAGAGTTTACTAAACGAGCGTTGAAGAAGCGGAAAATCGAGGATGAAACTCAATCTAGTCCCGAGGACTTAGATGTAGTTTCGATCGATTCATCTCCAAGTCCGGAAGGACTTCGTGACAGGTCTCCACGACCTTATCCGAATTCTGACGAACTTCACGATAGGTCCCCACGACCTTATGCAGATATCCCTGGAAACCCCAACAGAACTGCATCGAGATGGGATGAGATCGACGACTGTTATGTTGAGGAGGATAACTTTGTTCCCTCCTGGGCCACTGGCTTCACCGACCAGGAAGCTGCAGAAATCTTGATGAGACCGCCTCCCAAAGAAGTCGATGATTTCATGCTCATCAAACATAAAGATGTCCAACGTGCTTACCCACGTGTAAACACGATGCTCGCCGATCAACAAGAAACCGAAGAGGTTGCTGCTATACTTGCCGATCATAAAGATTACGATTACTCAGTCGAGTATAATGGTCCCGATGCATGGTGCGTGTCAAATCCTGCATGTAAACATAAAGCTCATGTGGAAACCCCAGCGATTTCTAATCAGCGCGAGGAAACTTGCGGCGGAGAAATTGACAGGAGTTTGCTTATTTACGAACACATGATAGCTACCGGGGATTTAAAACCCGAATTATGTTTTTCTTGTATGGACTGTAATGACAATTGTAAATGTGGAACCGGCGCCGACTGGATCTTAGATTCCGGTGCATCCAAACACTTCACTGCAAGTCTAGATGATTTTTCTTCTTACGAAGAAATACCGACTGCCGAGAACGCATTAGTACTAACTGCCGGTAACCTGTTACAGATTGTTGGGAAAGGCGCGGTATTCATCAGACATACCGTCAAAGAGCATGACATAAAACATGATTGGATCACCCGATTATATCCAGTTTTTTACGTCCCAGGCATTACAGTTTGATTGCTGTCAATGGGCATGTTTTTACAAAACAAGAATCATGTTGTTGGCGAAGCCGACAAGATTCTATTAATCAATCACAAGGGGAAAACAGTAATGTTGTGCACCACTCATGTGAAGAGTGAGGACACAATTTACTGGGCTTTCACTCATATTGAGAACCCTGAAAGCTTAAATGTCGCGATGAGCGTTCATGTTGCTGACTACCAAATTTGGCATAGGCGCCTCGGTCACATGAACGACCAGGCACTGAAAAAATTGCCTCATTGCACCAAAAACATCCCTGAACAGATTTACAAGCGTAAATCCACACCACTTTGTTCTGGTTGCATGGAAGGGAAAATGGCCTCAAAATCATTTCCCGACTCCGAATCGAGAGCAAATGAAAACTTTGAGTTAATCCATTCGGATCTCAAAACCCTACCTGTGGACTCGTACCACAAATACAAATATTTCATTGTGTTTGTTGATGATAAATTGTCCACGTATTGGATTCAGTGCTTACGCCTGAAATCTGATGCCTCCAAAGCCATCACTGACTTTGAAGCGCTTGTTAGAGTCCAATACAAGGCAACTATTCGTCGATGGCGCATTGGTGCTGGGGGGGAATTCATTAATCTCAAATTGGACGATACACTCAAAAGTCTCGGTATTCGTATCGAAAAGAGTGTACCATACATGCATCAACAAAACGGCCGCTCTGAACGTGCCATCAGAACAATTATGGAGAAGGCGCAAGCTTTGCGATTTACTGCATGCTTACCGCAATCCTGGTGGGAGTTCTGCGTCGAACATGCGGTACACCTACACAACCTAACTCCTATAGCGCGCCTTAAGTGGCGCACTCCTCATGAGGAGATAAAAGGAGAAAAGCCTGACGTCACCACGTTACGGGTTTTTGGTTGTGGCACTTATGTTTATCTACCAATAGAGAAGCATAAAAACAAACTCGCTCCTCGGTCCGAATTAATGACCTATATTGGTGAAGAAGACAGTGTTAAGGGATTTCGTTTCATTCGTGCCTCTGGCGCGATATTCCTAGGTGCTACGGCGACCTTTGATGAAACAATCTTTCCACGCTGTCGCAGTGCTAGTACTCCTCGTAGTACTAATTTTGGTAACTTACCACCCCTTATGGAAGATCATCATCATTCCGATGAGACGGGCCATGACGGCGATGATGACGAAAGTTTTTATCATCAGCCACCAGCCTACCCTTCCTCTAGACCATCCGGATCTGACGATCCAGATGATCGGGATAATCAAAGAGAACAAAGAGCGCGGGACGCTGCAGCCAATAATGTTCCTCCTGAACTGCCTCCGGTGTCTGATGAGGAACTTACCCCTCATGCAGAAGATCATAACGATCGGAATGACCCTCCGAATCGACGATCTGGCAGAACCAGGACCATCCCAAAACGTCCAGGTAACACCTATGGTGAAACTCACGCACCCTCGGATGTAGCCCGAGACATCGAAAGTGTCAAGTATTGGAAAAAGACAGTGGGTCAGGATTCGACTAGCTATCGAAGACGCCCCAGAGCTTTCCAGCAACCGGTTCCCGGACCAAGTAATGCTCCAGATCTAGTCAGATCTGATCCCAATACGGAAGATAATGACACTGCGATGATAGGAACCATGGATTTTTCATTTCTCGCAAGAGATCTGAAGGAAGGAGGACATCGAGCAATCAGTTACTTGCTTAACAAAGCAGTTAACCCAACTGAAAAATTGCTACCCGATGCATCTAACATGAAATTCAGCGATATCAAGTTGCTATCACCGCAACTTCAATCGGAATGGATGGACACATGTCGCGGAGAACTGGAAGATCTCCGGAAGCAACATGTTTATGATCTTGTAGATCTTCCGTCGGGCCGAAAGGCGATCAACAATAAATGGGTTTTTCTCATCAAAGCTGATGGGAGAAAACGAGCCAGACTTGTGGCCAAAGGCTTTTCACAAGTCGAAGGTGTTGATTACGATGAGATCTTCTCACCAGTGATCCGCTACGAGACCGTCCGCATGATGTTTGCGCTTAGCGCACTAGAAGGCATGTATATGACAGGCCTTGACGTCAAAACAGCTTTCCTTTATGGAAAATTGGACGAAGAGATTTACATGAAACAACCTGAAGGCTTCATGCTCAGAAACCAAGACAGTCGAGTGATGCTGCTAAAACGCACGTTATATGGCCTTAAACAAGCTGCACTCGCTTGGTGGAAAGAACTTGAAGCGTTCATGAAAACTCAGGGGTTTCACCGCGCTCACTCCGACGTGGGAATCTTCATCTACAAAGACAAAAAGGGACGATTAGTCATCGCCCTTGTGTACGTTGATGACGGTCTGTTCTTCGGAACAGACAAGTCTTTGGTAGATAAAAAGAAACAAGCGTGCTTGAAGCAATGGGAATGCCGAGACACTGGCGATGTCACGGAATTTCTTGGCATGTGCGTCACTCGTGATGCAGGCAAAATCATGCTTGACCAGCGGAAGTACCTCAAAAAGGTACTCGATCGCTTTAATATGTCAAATGCCAAAATCGCTCAAACACCACTTCTGACTGGGTGGAGTCCCACAGAAAACAAAGCCGCGGTTAATCCCGCGATACGCCAAAAATATCAATCTGTGATCGGATCTTTACTGTATCTGATGCTCGGAACGAGACCTGATATTGCTTATGCAGTCATCAGATTATCTCAATTCTCGGCTAACCCAAGCCAAGAACATCTAGACAAAGCAATATATCATGCGCTATCTCGTGGGAACACAAGATTATGCGATTGTCTATGATGGAATTAAATCCGAGGGCTTAATCGCCTACACAGACTCTGATTGGGCTGCTGATCAAGTCAAGTGTCGATCAACGACAGGCTACTTTGCAACCCTTGCCGGTGGCATAATTTGTTGGCAATCACGCTTACAGAAAACTGTAGCTTTGTCATCCACCGAAGCCGAATATATGGCATTATCTGACACGTCATGTCAGATCAAGTGGATACAATCCATCTTCTCGGAGCTTGGATATAACCTGAAAGGTATCCCCATTTGTGGTGATAATCAGGGATCGATCTTTATCAGATCAAATCCAGTCCAAGAAAGATGGACTAAACACATCGATATTCGCTATCATTACATACGCGAATGTATCGAGAACAAAGATGTCTCCGTTGTCTTCATTGAAGGAAAGGATAATCTGGCTGACATGTTCACCAAGAACCTTGGCGCCACATTATTCCTTAAATTCCGGGATTCTCTCGGTCTTACCTTCGAGACAAGTTGAACACAACACTTGCTGTACAACTTGTGGGGGGGTGTTGAAACGGTTTATTACCTCCAAACCCCACCAACTCACTTAGCCGCTTATAGCGCTACTTATTGAGGTCTGTGCACTTATTTACATACCTTTATACACATGGTCTGTGCACACTTAGAATACGTATATAAGACCGCTTGTATTGTTGTATCTCAATAAGAGAGTCTTCCTCTTAACTTCCATCTTGTAGTATTAGCTGTAAGACTAAGTACACTCAAGGTCAGTAGTCCGACGTGCACTTCTCTGTGCTGTGAGATATGCCGCTTCTACATCAACCACATACAGAAGCGATGTGTTGGTACAGTTGGAGGTAGGTCAATGGTGTGCATGGCTCCTAAGTAAAGCATGTTTCAGTGCACACAGCTCCACGAAAAGGAATATGTACAGAATGCTCCGATCTTCAGTGATTCAATGGCGGCATTGCCAGTTGCACCCGAGACGTGATGCCATTAGAGATGGTTTGTCGTTCCTTGTCTTGGTGAGTCGACAAGTGACATTTTCATCGCTTAGAGTTGTTTGCCACGCTGTCTTTCCACCAATTTGTGGCAATTGCCGCAACGTAAAGATGCATTTCCCACGATAGCTCAAGTTGAACCCAATGAGTGAGAGTTTGCAAAGGGGGCACGAAGTAGGGAGAAAGAGCTGTTTGGCAACCCTTGGGGTCAGCCTCAACAGCTATCATATTATTTGTATCGTCAAGGTACACCGCTAGACTAAGGGAGGGACGGAGGGAGAGCGAAAGACTATGCGAACTTAAAACGACCAAGATGACAAGAAGAGACCCTAGAAAAGGGGTTGTCTTACTTGTAGTGTTACTCTACTGGTGAATAGGAGTAAGATAATGTAGTGCAGAAAAAAAGTCCTGCGAGGACTGCCGAAAATCGTAAGGCGTTACGATTCAAGTTGGCATGCGGTGCTATCAAATGGTATGCAAAGTGTTGCAAAGTGCACGCGGTGCCGTCATCTCGGCGTCGTTCGAAACCTTCACCATTGGACTTGTGTAAACTGGACTTTAAACTCGACCAATGAGTGAGAGTTTGCAAAGGGGGCACGAAGTAGGGAGAAAGAGCTGTTTGGCAACCCTCGGGGTCAGCCTCAACAGCTACCATATTATTTGTATCATCAAGGTACACCTATAACCCTATATATGTCGTGTGTGGAAGGGTGAGATGAGGTGACGATGTGAGGAGTGAAAGATACAAAGAAAAAGTGTCCGAGAAAGCAAAAAGAGTCTGTGGCGTACAGTGTCCCATTCCAAGTCCATTTCTGTAGAGAAGAACGAGCGTGTAAGGTCCAAGTCCAAGTTGTAGCAAAAGAAAGAAGTCCAATTATGTGAAAGTCCGGGAAGCCTGTACTCAGCGGAGTATCAGGGAGCATGAGAGTTGTTCAAGCGTGAACGCACGTCACACCCAGCAGGGCGTGAAAAACTGGACTGTGGTAAAAGAAGCAGTGACGGTCATGCATGAAGCATCGCCTGCAGGAGGACGGGGTGTTTCCGGATGTAGATCTGCCAAGCATCAGATGCCTATCTCCCGATTCCTTGAATGACATGTGGCGCCACACCATTTTCGGCTAGTGATGTGGCTCCCCCAGCACGCATAGACTGTCCAGCCACGTCTTTCTCAAACCATAAGCGTAGACGTTGCATGAAGAACGACCTTGTGGGAATCTTACCCTCGGCAGTGAGCCAGAGCGGTGAAGACAAGGGGAAGCAACAGTCACGTGAAGAGATGTAGAGGCGGAAGAGTCACATAGGATCACATGGGAAGGGGTTCCTGCGAATCAAGACAGTGTTCCCTTCAAAGAACCTGTCGGCCTTGTGGCCAGGCAAGAAGAATTGAAAGAAATCTTGACTTATCTGTACAGTGCTACGCTTCGTTGCCTTGCGAGGGTCACGAAGGGCAATATTGTCAGGGAAAGTCAGCTCCCCAAGTTGCATCAATGCAAAGAAACCGACACTGAGCTGGGTGTAGAACAGCAGGTCGTTGTGTGTACTTGTGTTACTGTAAGAGGAGCACACGGTGTTGAGATCGGCAATTGTCAGCGCACGTTTTCTGACAGTCGGGCTCCCACGCAGTCGTTTGCAACCCTCCAATGTGCGGTGAACCAGTCGTCCTTTCCTGGCTTCATGCACATGAGCAAAGTAGGGTTTGAGTTGTTGACAGATGCCAGAGAGATATGTATCAACAGAGTCGGGCTTAATGTGGTGGCACATGTAGACCGTGTAGAGGCTGAGCGTGTCTGCAGTGGGCTCTACAGGCATGTTGTGGAGGCGGACAAAGGTAAGATAAGAGTTTAAAGCTGAACCATAGTTGTTCCAAGTGCTAACATCGATGGCTTGTCCCAGAGCGATGGCACGCTCATGAACAAGCCGCTCTCATGACCACGGCTCCCACAACGGTTGCCGGGCACGAACATGAGAGACAATCATTTTTTCACTGCCCCCAACGTAAAGAGTAGTGGGGGTTGAAAAGTATTGATCTGCAGTCCAGGAGCAAGCTGCTGTGCGCGAGCAAATTCACGACATGAAATAGCATCAGCAATGGCATTCTGTTCCCCAGGGACATGTAAGACGCGGATGTGGAAATCTTTTGAGATCATGATATTGACACAATGGCGCAACAGAGGGTTGAATTCTGGTAAGCACCTCAATGAACTGAAAATGTCAACAGTATTCATACTGTCAGTGTAGATGATGATGTGTGACCCATCAATCATTGTTGTCTTCAGATTATCGCACGCACTGGCGACAGCTAAAGCCTCGAAGTAAAAAATAATATCTCTCGTGGTATGGTTTGGCACTGGAGCATAGAAACCTGTCTGAGCGGCTGGATAGTAGAAGGCTAGGCCCTCCATGCACGCATCACAGTAGACAATCCCATCTGCGTCCTCTGTGTCCCATGTCACACTTGAGAGTAACTTGATGCCGAAAGAAGCCCGCATATGGTGCGTCACCCATATGAGGTCCTCATGCACAGCATTATTAACCCAAATCTTCATCAAGGGACAGTCTTTCCCTGCAATCTTTGGGTATAGCCGGTTAAGTGCAACCTTCATCAAAGGAAAAACGTTGAAGCTCCAGTTCATCCAACCTGCAAGACGTTGCCACCTGCGCAAAGTCCAAGACGCACCACGCTTACTCTCTGACCAGGCAGTGAATTCCTCAATCTCCTGGAGCAGATCGTTGAGGGCTTGTTTGGGGAGAGTGAAGGACAGGTTGTTCGGATTGACATAGATCCCAATGATGGTTAGTGATGTCCCAAAAACTTGCTTATGTGGTTGGTGCGGTATACCAAGTTCATCCCAAAGGGATAGAAGTTTGGCTTGATTCACAGGCAAGTACTTCTGATATCGGTGGTACCATACAAGATTTCCTTCTTCATCAACACCAAAGGAGTCATCCATGTATGTCCACAAATCTTCAATCAATTCAATCTTTCTTGCAATCCATGTCACAAGGCCATTGAAGGAGATATAGATGCCAGGCGACCCTCGTCCACCAAAACAGTTATTTCGGTTGACATCTCTCTCTCCATCAATCGTAACAATTTGTTTGATTTGCCATAAGGGATGCATGGGTAGTAATTGGTACACATCTACCACATCAGATTTGTAGATGACCAATGGATGACCAGGTTTGGTATGATGTTGGCGTAAAAGCCCTTCTCCGAGGTGCGTCATGTTGTCTAATGGGAATCCTCTGATGTCCTCCCATTTGATCATGGAGTTTGGCAAAAAGGGTCCCGTGCTTTGATTTATCACCATGCGCAATTTGTCAGAGTGGGGCTTCGGTACGGCATGGACTGGAGATGCGTGCATTCCTGGGAGGAGGTCTCGGCCAAATGAGCCAGAGAACCTCCCTGCTTGCCTTTCCTGATCCCGTTGTTCACGCAAGAAAACTGCCTCTGGTCCATCCTCTGGTGTTCCCAAAGATTCATCAACTGTGGTAGGGTACTCCCCTAGGTGTGTGTTGGCCCATGGCCAGAAACCTTCTTGCAAGCCTCTACACACTGACTTGACAAAGGGTCGGTTCGGATGTGATACAAGTAAGGTTTCAAAAAGATCAACATTGATTGGTGTAACAATTTGGAAGAGATCAGGTCTGCTGTGGATCGTGTCCAAGGCAATGGAGTTCTGGAGTTCTGATAAAGGTACTAGGGGAAGTGGTTTGGCATGTTCAGTCCAGTCGGCAAGGCATTGTATTGTTTCTACTTCATCATTCGTTACTACTGCATCCTGGGCATGCCAGGCATTGTACCGAAGATACTTTGGATGCATTCCATAAGTGGCCTCACGCTTGCTGAGTGCAGCTCTCTTTTCCATGCCCTGGTTGCTTGCACAGGAAACAGGCGTGTCAATATTGACAAGTTCCTGCTGGGCTATGGCATCCTCCCCTGCTATTGAAACGTCGACAGATGTCTGTGGAGCTGGATTTGGCTCTGTCCCTTTGTCGTCCAACAATTCCTGTCTGTACACCGTCGGGTAGGAGAAAGGCTGAGTAGAGGTATGTGAACTCATCACGGTCAGTGAGTAATATCGCCTGTCCTCCTCCAACTCTTGTTCTGACTGCCTTGTCGAAGGCGATAAGTTTGTGGTGTGCACTGGTCTGTCTGGCTGAGAACTCGGAAGAAATATAGTCTCCCCATTGTCGAAGCTCATTATCTCGGTGTGGGAAAGCATACGCTGTCGCTTTGATGGTCGCGTTCCAGGCTGCAGTCCAGTCGCCACTCGTTTGGACCTTTCGAGCCAGATCTGTGCTTCCAAGGCTGACCTCTGTTCTTCCAATGCGGCCAACATTCTCCTTAGGAGGGGCAACGTGGTGGAGATTGCTAAAGACAACGTCAAGGTTGACTGCTTCTCCACGGAAGATGTGTCACCATTCTGACTCTGGGAATCCCTGTGGGGCTGTGGTCGAGCATTGAATGTCTCGCTCTGCAAATGTGATGTCACGTTGGAAGATTCTAAGGATTTCCCTGGTCTTCTTCCAATTCTCATCAACCTCACGACTTCGTGCATTTTTCTTGACCATATACCATGGTAACTGTGATTGGTATATGCGCTTCTTCTTGTTCGACTCTCCCTCTCCCTTCCCCAAGATGGAGGATCCATCATCTGAGTCAGAAGAGTCGGTTGAAGTTCTGTGCCTGCATTTCTTGGTGAGTTCCCTTCACAGATCTCGAAGGAATCTCCCAGCTTCATCACGATCTGATCCCTCTCTTTGCAGTTCTCTTCTTGGTTGGTGTTCACTTGTGTCTGCATCTCCTGTGTTGATTCGCTCATCTTCAAGTCTTGCAAGGTGGGCTGCATGTTCTCCTTGCTGCTCAGCGCTTCGTTGCTGTGAGTCAATGAGGTCGACTTGTGTGGAGTATTCATCGAGTGCCGTTTGTCTAACACATTCGTCGATGTCCGCTTCTTGGGTGACTCGTAGGATCTGGTACAAAGTCTCGAGTTTGCCCACTTTCTTATCCCTGAATTCCTGGATGTGTACTTCAATTCTGGCAACGAGATCTCTTCTGAATTCTGTTTCTTGCTCCCTTTGAGGCCAAATCCGATTGATAGATGTGAGAGTAGCGTTGGTCTCTGTTTGATTGATCTCGTTTCCTGAGTTTGCATGTTCTCCACCTCCCTCTGGGAGCGTGTGAGACTGCGACTGTCCAAAGTAGGTGGCATGATCACTGGACATATGAGGAACAATGGTTTATTCAGAGCGAAAGACTATACGAGCTTAAAACAACCGAGATGACAAGAAGAGACCCTAGAAAAGGGGTTGTCTTACTCGTAGTGTTACTCTACTGGTGAATAGGAGTAAGATAATGTAGTGCAGAAAAACAGTCCTGCGAGGACTGCCGAAAATCGTAAGGCGTTACGATTCAAGTTGGCACGCGGTGCTATCAAATGGTATGCAAAGTGTTGCAAAGTGCACGCGGTGCTGTCATCTCGGCGTCATTTGAAACCTTCACCAATTCCATTACTAATCTGATTTGCAAAGTGTTTACTTACTTCAACATTACAAACTTTTATTGACCTATTACTGACCTCATTACAAAGTGTTACTAACCTTCATTACAAACTTTTATTGACCTATTACTGACCTTATTACAAAGTGTTACTAACCATTATTACAAACTTTTATTGACCTATTACTGATCTCATTACAAAGTGTTACTAACCTTCATTACAAACTTTTATT
>QLOJ01003111.1:0-20022 GCA_003313625.1 Tricholoma saponaceum | reverse complement strand
GAGTACTTTATTCCACGAACGCAAGAGAATGGAAGTGGTTGGGAAGTAAAGCTTCAACCGGGCCCGGGATGTCATTATAATAGACGTGAATAACACAAGACCCTGTTGAAATCAAGTCCTAAAAAACCCTATTGTAAAAAATGAGCTAAAGTCCCAGAGATGAGGGGTAAACTCGCTGAAGGTCATATTTCTTCAGGTTCAAACCACTCTGGAAGTGTCTGCGTATCTAGAACCCTTTGGAAAGTTTGGATCAACTTGACATCCTCCGCCTTCTTCAAATCCTCTATCGTCAAGTTTGTAGTAACTACAATGCTAGTTGTGAGTGGAGCAAACTCAGTGGAGACATACTCCTTTCGCCGCCGACACTCTAGAGGCAATTTTTTAAAGATGGCATTCAAGGCAAGCTCGCGCCTTCTGAGTATGTGCTCGCTAGGGGAAATATTGTGGTTGTCTGCCCACTCTATTAAGAACCCCATTGGGACCGGGAATGCAAGGACAGAGTAATAGACAAGAGGACCGTGACGCTCGTCCATATTGTAGAGAAGTGGCGGAGGTGGAAGTGTGATGAGTGGCTGTTCAAGTTCACTAGACTGCGTGTTATTGTTCCTGTGAACCATTAAGGAAACAGTAAATTTGAAAATCTCAATGAAGACATACATGGTAGCAGGACAAAAGGGTTCGACTTGACTTTACATAAAGCCGGCACCATTTGACCCAATCATTTTCTCGACCCTATCATCAAAATATCCTCAAACACTCTGGGTCGGACTTGAACCTACGACCCCAAAATTTCTTCCTTTTCGCTCTTCGCTACAGAGCAAGGCTTGAGTTCCTTCTGAAGCTTGATTATGTTCTGTTGAATCTCCTCTGTGAATGCCAATACTGTTCTGACTCTTGAGTACTCAGACACAGCCAAGGAACCAACAAGGAACAAAGGATGAATTACTTGTAGTCTTTCGAAGCTGAAGATTTGACTAGGGATTCTCAGCAAGTTTCGCCTGTGTGCCTAATGTATTGTACGCACTTTTTTCAGCATTCTCCGCGCATCTCTGTTCAATGAAAGGCTGTTTCTCGATATCTCTCAACTTTTGAAATTCTTCCATGTAACAGTCCCATCCGAGTGATTCGGGATATATTTTATTTGAACAGGAGGTAGGATCAAGTAATGCCTCACTTATGATCATGAGGTCCCTTTTGAACGACCTAAGACTGATTTCCTGGCATTCCAGGGTTTTGGTCAGCGTTGGATACTGAACTTTTCACTTGTCTCTACAGCCGCAGCTGCACCTCCACCCACATGCATCACCTTCCTCACCTCCACCTCCAACCTCAATGCCTCATCCCTCTACACATAATGTCTCCCTCATTCATCATCTTCCCTACCCCCCTCCAGTGCCTCCACAACAGCAAGACCACCATCTTTCGCCCCCATCCCAACTCCCAAGTTCCAACATCGCCTACAATTCCCCTACGTGCCGCCTTCATTTCCCGCATATTGAGCATCTGCCCAAGAACTTCGACCAGAGCCACATCACTCCACTCAAGCTTGCATTCAAAGGCACGGATATGTTAGCATTGTTGACTTGTAGATCGGTGTTCTTGGAGGAAGCGGACGTGCTTGATGTTGAAGTGACTTGGAGCATCTAGAACTGGAAGAGTGTGTAGAAGCGGAAGAATCACAGGATGATGCAGGAGCGGTGGGATATCTTGCGCTCATGATCAGCAGTCCCGGCAAAGAGGTTTGAAGATCAAATGTCCGAGGGAAGGATACATCCGTCAGACGTTCTTTGACTACAAGCAAAATATGTGATCAGTACACGCCATACTATGCACAAAGATATAAACATGCACGCACGGGTGCAGAATCCGAATACGCACTAGCCATACCACCTCAGAACCACTTGGTCTGGATGCTAGACCCACACTGCTATTCCCGCCTCGCGCTACCTGGTTAGCAGGTGATAGACAATTCAGTGTGTGGACCTCGGGATCGATACCCTGATTTGCAGCTAATGTACGATAGGAGGACGTCACCATCTCATCCTGGATCCAGTAAGAGTGGGCATGGGCGGCAGCCCTTGGTCAAAGATTAGAACCACACCGCGGCATCGGCTGGTCAACCGGTCATGGCTGAGGTTTGAGTATGGGAATGACGTTTGTGCCAAGCAAGCAAAGGCGATGTGATGGTGCTGGCTGGACGTTCAGAAGATGGTGTTGTGGGGGCACACAGATCTCCTCCCCCCCTGAAAAGTTTATCGACTGGCGCAGCGGGCGAGTATCAGCAAAAGGGCGCCGTGCGGATCAGAGTGTGGGTGAGAGATTCATGTTCGCCCCTGCACTCCGACTCTGGTGCCTCCATGCCCTTTGCCCACCCCCGTTTCTTCCTCTTTCCCCTGTTGTTCATACTCCTCACGCCTGCGTGATATGGACACCGTGCCCGGGGCTATGCCGTCGATCAGCGGGTTGGTGCGGTTGCAGGTGCGGATATCTCGTCCTGCTCCTGCAGCTGGGTATACGTATTTGAAGCCAGGAGGTTCCCGCAAAACCTCCCCAGGAATCGTACTTTGCTGCCTCCCCATCCTAGGACGTCTTTGCTCGTGCTCTCCCCTCACTGATCCCATTCCTTCCTCGCTGTTCTTACGCCCTCCTTCGTATATCTCCCATCCGCCCACCACTCAGCATCGAGTTCAAGAGGTGTGGATGACTCACTCCTATGCCTGCTTTTAGTTGGTGGAAGAGCAGTGTATGGATCTTCGGTGACTGTAGTTGCTGGGGTGAGTTTCCAGTAAGAACGTCGTGAGGGGCGATCACGGTGGAAGGACAGACGAGGCGGAGGGTGAAGGGGGAAAGAATCGAACAAGACGATAGATATACAGCGAAATAGTAGTTAAAAGTTAGGTTTAGGTTGGAGGCCGACAATTTGATCTAGTTCTTACCTTGACTTGTCACATTGACACAATTCAGTTGTTCGCTGGTCCGCGTATAGTACCAGCTGTCCATTCAAGAGCACGGCACAACGATGTTCGTATGCACCCAAAGCATCAACAAAACGTCGCAGCCTGAGGTTCTAGCTGTTGCCACGAAGTGCACGCCATTGAGGACCGTCAGGGACGATTTCTAACATTGATGCTTGCTAGCGCCGTCTTTGGACACGACTTGTTCTAGGAAACCGTAGAGTTCCTGTAAAAGAATCAGGGTATAAACGCTGTACATCGAGAAATCTTGCTGCCTCACTCGTTGACTCTGTGGGCATGACAACCAGAAGGATTGCAAATAATATTCAAAGCATCTTCACGATTTGTGACCAGGATCTCGATGTGGCGGGCATCCAGAAAACAGCTGTGGATAGAAATATATCAGTACAGGAACAGACCAACAGGCACCTGGAGCGCGCCTGCGTCCCTGACGCTAAATCAGAATCCAGAAGTAGAGTGTATCGATTGGAAAGCTCAGACGACGATGATAGTAGGAATGTAGTCCAAGTAAACACTGCGAGCACCAATAAAAGGAGAGGTCCCGAGCCAGACCTAAGTTCAAGTTCCAGATGATTTTTGTTAGTTAGATCAATTTGGCGAATCGATGTCCATTCAACGGGAAAATTGAAATTCATCTCGTACTAGCCACTGGACCTTTGAGTCCGAAACGTGTCCAAGACTTCTCCAAGTTGGTCATTGTGATGAAAGAGTGATGGACATTATCGATCACAGCGATCAAATTTGATCAAACTTCAGCATGTTGACTCGGACTCTCGTGAACGATTCACGTCTCTCTTCTAACATCATGTAAGTCTTCTGTTTGCTTACCAGCTCACTTGAATGATAGTAACAACTCTGCTCATAGTGAACCTGAACTGACACCCATATGCACTCACGTCTACTACTTATTACTCTATTACCTGCTGATCCATTTTTTAAAACCGCAACGTGCGTTCAATTCATTACCTTCTTGTCATATTGGTTCATTTTCCGACTCAAGTAGAACGAGTCAGGCCGCAAGATTTTGTTCAAACTGCCCTGTGGTCTGTGGCGTGATATCAACTCGGCGGCGGTCGACGTTTGCATTTCATGGCAAGTCTGACTTCTCGACGTATAGTGTTTATACCCTGATTCTTTTTTCGTGGTTTCCCAGAGCAAGTCGCATCCAAGGATGGCGCTAGTGAGCATCAATGTTAGAAATCCTCCATGACCGTTCCCTGTGCCTGCAACGGCAGGAGCTTTGGTTGCGATAACCGAGTCGTTCCAGGTCACACGAGTCTCGCCTTCCGTGGTCCTAGTCCGCTACTGACGGGAATTCCGTACCTCGGATGGGACGGGTACATCAGTTCTCTGACAAAACGCTTGCCTGTGTTTTTATTGATGCTTTATGTGCATCCGAACGTCGTCGTGCGGTGCTCTTGAACCGACAACTGGTACTCTATGCGGACCGGCGAACAACTGACTTACGTTAATGTGATATGGGGCAAACGCGATGAGGCAGGTAAGAACTAGATCAGATTGTCCGCTGCCAACCTAAATCTAATTTTTAACTACTATTTCGTTGTACAGCTATCATATTTTTCGATTCTTTCCCCCTTCACCCTCCGTCTTGTCTGTCCTTCCGTTATCTACCATAATCACCCCACATCCGCACACCACAATATTCTTCCAGAAACTCACCCCATCAAGTACAGTCACATCCTTACCTGCGTCCACACCCGTAGCCACATCAGCAGCAATATGGTCGTGGCGGTCTACCCTGTGGTGCGAGCGGGTGCAGGAGGACCAGAGCATTCGATGGGAATAAGGAGGCGTAGTGCGGGAGAGGCCTTACCCTCGCGCAGATCCGCACGACCACCCTTTTGCTCATACGCTCCCGCTGGCGCTTGCCAATAAAATTTTCAGGGGGAGGGATTCTGGGTACCCACACCATCTTCCGAACGTCCAGCACCATTACCTTTGCTTACACAAAGATAAACCTCAATCCCAGCAACATCCTCATTCTGAACTTCAAACTCGAACGTCATTCCCATCCTTAATCTTGGTCTCAGTCATCATGGCCGATGGGGCGCTTCATCTTTCCGCGCATGTGAACGTATATCTGACCTTGACCAAGGGTTGCCACTTTTACCGGTTCTGGGATGGTCAGCGAGCAAGTTTTCCGGGACCAGCAGGAGCAAAACAAGTGGAATTCACACCAACTATGGAGATCCTGAGCATCCACAAGTAAAGGATGATTCGGAGCAATATTCAGGTATTTTTCATTCTATTCTTCATGATGTGCAATTGTTGACCCAATCTGCTCAAATGTAGTGTTGATGGATTGATATGGAGCACTATATCTTGTTGACTTGGAGTACAACTTTGTTCAGCAGTTCAAGCTCGGTGCCTCTATTATGGTTGGCAGCGTAGTAAGCATACACGGCACATATGCGTTCATCACCTGCTAGTCAGGCAGCGCGAGCTGCGAGTGACAGTGTGGGTCTAGTTTTGAGATCAAGTTATTCTGTGCGCATTCGTATTCTGCTTGTATAACGTGCACTAATCACATATTCCGCTTGTAGTCGATGAATGTCTGATGGATGTATCCTTCCCCTCGGACATTCTGTCTTCGAACCTCTTTGCAGGATGCCTGTATCATCCCGGTCCAACACTGCTTCTTCCGCTTATACACACTCCTCCAGCTTTGGATCCTCCGAGTCATCTTTAACATCAAGCACGCCCGCTTCTTCCAAGGACACCGATCTACAGCAATGGCAAGATATCTGTGCCTTGGAACGCAAGCTTGAGCGGAGTGAAGTGGCCGTGGCAGAAGCGCTTGAAACATTCCATATGGATATCGGAGGAATTGGAGGCGATGGCGTTGAGCCAGGGGCGAAAGAGGGTGGTACTCAGGCTGCTGTAGTGGAGGCGGATAGGACACGTTACGTGTGATTGTGAGAGTAGGATGAGGCATTGAGGTTGGCGGAGGTGAGGAAGGTGGTGCGGAGGTAGGTTAGACGTGTGGATAGGGGCTCGACGTGACGTGACCTCATGGGGGAACAATACCTTTCGTTTCATTGTTTCCCCCTTGACCTCTTGCCACATATGATATACGTTCGGTATCCAATCCAACAAAGACCAAAACCCTGGTACCTGTTGAAGAAGGAGGAAATTGATCTGAAGATGAACAAAGGTGAACTCGAGACCATAAATGAGGCATTGCTTGACCCTACCATTCCTGTTGAAATAATATACCCCGAACCCCAAAACTACTGGCACATGATGGAGGAAGTGGACGAATTTAAAAAGTTGAGTGATATCGAGAAACGGCCTTTTATTGAACAGAAATGCGTGGAGAAAGCTGAAAAAGTGCGTAAAATACATTAGACGCAAGTGAAACTTACTGAGTATCCATCTCCAGCTTAGAAAGGCCATAGGTAATTATTCCTTTGTTCCTTCGCTGTGTTGGAGACTCGGAGTACTTAAGAGTGAAAATATTGGCATTTCACAGAGAAGACTCAACGGACCATAATCAAGCTTCAGAAGGAACTCAATGCTCTGGAGCCAAGAGCGAAAAGGAAGAAATTTGGGGGTCGTATGTTTCACAATAAAGTCTGACCATGGCTCGAGGATATCGAGGTCGAGAACTTGAAAATGATTGGAGATGGACTCGGATGGAGTAGTACAACTGTTTACATGTGCTATACTGCTCCTACAATCCTCTCGGCTCAGGAGAAAAGTCATGTGGACTGAAACTGATAGACTATATATGACCGTCGAAGAACCCCGCAAGTCCCTATTTGAATATTGAAGCATCTTAGGAGCGCACCAAACCTACCTACACTTGTCAGTCTCAAACACCCAAGACCAACAGTAGATCACCCTCATCATACGCATCACCGTATCGATCACCATCATCGCCCATGTTTGGTGCCCTTTCAAAATTTCATGTTTCGTTAGTGATTCACTTTTTTTCTGGGAATTGATATCAACAAGCTCTTGCATTATCAAAGTCTATTAGGACGATAAGAGACCAAAGCTGCACAACCACACCGGATTGTCACCGATAAACACATGCTTGACCAGTAAATTCGATGGCCTATTTGCTGAACCGAGGACTGAGATCCACATTCCCAAACGGCTTCTATTCTCTGCTTCATGACCAGTCCAGAAGCCGCAATCTCATCTGGCAGCAGCGACGCGTCCAGAACCTCCTTCACTGGCCCTCCCCGCCCATGCCCTCTGTTCGAGGCACCGGCAACCTCGAAATACCAGGAGCCTATACCAAGAAAACATCCCGATCCCGGGCTGGTAGTGTTCATCCGTCCCGTCCGAGCCAAGCCTGCATCGGGTGAATGCTGGTAGCGGCTAGATAGGGTGTTTTGGTGGCCCGATCGAGTTTGCTGACTGAGGCCAGGCTTCCAAGATGTGCCACCCAACGTTGATGAAGACCGGTGGATGACGGAAGAGGACGAGAAAGTTTCATTTGTCGAGTAGTCGGTAAAGAAAAACAATCGAAGTTCAAGTTGTGGGCGCTTGTTGTAAAGGCCCCGGCGTGACAAGAAACGGAAGGGATGGATTCAATGAATCTTGCGAGGGAGCAAGGTGAAGCGCTCGTTGAAGGCTTCAGATGTGTTTCCAAAGCAATCACTTTCACACGCAGCAGTTCCTGGACGAGCTTCCTAGCCTCTTCTCCTGCTGTCCTTTGTCATTCTGGAGAAGAAAAAGTTGAGAGGTTCTACAATCGACGACAGGATACCAGTCGCACCTCCCCACGGTCCTATCAGATGGGAAGACTACCTGTGATATTCAGTGTACAGTGTCACAACGTGTCCGTTTTGTTACCTCTTTTTGCGGGTGTCAAGAGGATATGATGGGCGTCGATTAATATTGGCCACAGATTACAACGTGTTGCGCTGTGCCACGTGCAGCATCACAGTCGTAACTCTCATTCGCCAAGTCCGTTGATAATCACCAGGAACGGCAAGTCGCTAGGCATCCATATGTCTGCGACTGAAACACACCACTCGATGATCAAGGTTCAGACTTGGCTGTTGAGGGATTTGTGAAAAACATCTGAATTCCTTGACGCAGCATCTCCCATTCCATCCAGAAGGTTTGGTGTACTTGTGGCAATCTGGAACGCTAGCGTAGGCCAAAGAAGGTCCGAAGGGTCGCGGCCAGGTTTCTCACGAGAAAGAAGAAGCGCCAGCGCCCTACGTAGCCCCCGCGAAGGTTTGTGTAATCCCCGATTTACCAGCGCCTACAGGTCCAGCTGGGAACGACACAGGTCATTGTTTCCATGGTCAGACACATGGGCCCATTCTTTGATGCGCTTTAGGACCGCCGTCAAGTTGCGTGTTTCAAAGTGACGTTTTGAAGGGGAGGGAAGTATCATAACCAGATGTTGAGTTTATCAGGTGAGTCTTCCTCTGCCGCGTTCTGAATGTTTTCATTGGTGGAGTTTGGATATACCTGTCTCTGCAGAGTAGAAATTCCTGATGTTCCATGTATATTAGATGGCGGTATCAGCGTATATTAAAGAATCGAGACCCATTCCTGAAACAAGCCCATGGCAGGAAAAGTTAACGACTCAGTGACGACAGGCAGGCAAACACTCTGACATCATTCCATGAGAAAATGAGAAACTCAGAAAGAGCATAAGATGAACCTACTAGAGGTTTAAAGGTGTGCGCCCATCCAAAACCTTTTGAAAAGCCCGAACCAATTTTACATCTTCGCCTTTCTTCAAAACCTCTAGCATCTCGTTCGGAGTAACTACAACGCCGGTTGTTACAAAATTAAACCCAGTGGGGACAAGCGCGATTCAGTCATAATGGAGGCAGTCTTCTTTCTGTAGATGGCATCCAAGGCAACCTGGCACCTGTTAGTGTACGATTGATTAGGGTTAATTGGGTTGGTCTGCCCCCACTTTTTTTTTTAATCGTAGCTATATATAGGGAGGGTGAAGGTAAGGGCCGTAACGCGGGTCTGGGTTGTAGAGAGGGAGTGATTCCGCAGTGATGAGGGGTAGTTCAAGCTCAAGTTTATGGGATTGTGCGAAGTCGGCGGCTTTGGGAACGTTCCTGTGGACCAAGCAGTAAGCATATAGATAAGTTTGCGAAGGCGTACATGTGGTCACCAGGAACAACGATAATCATGCTCATGCGAGGTTACGACATACGTTACAACTTCATTGGCAGGCCTTAGACCCATACTAACTGTGTTGTGGGTCCTCCTCCTCTGCAGCGACGTTGAATGTTACATGTGCATGAGAGATGATATGAAACCCTGCAGATTATCCTGACACTAGTTCAAGTTATCAAGTGTATACATTTGCGTCAAACATACCCTTTTCACTTCGAGAGTCAGGCAAGGCTTGTGAATCTGATTATGAGCCCACCCAACCCATCCATCGCCGGTGCCTGTGTCCTGCCAAGCAACAGTCGCCAAGGACGCGTTTCAAAGTCGGAAACCTGGCCGTACTTTCCCAGAATCCCCATACAGAAACCGCCAGAATTCGGTTTGTGCCTTGAAGCACCAAGGAGCTCAGACACGAGATATTCGAGTCACGAGAGTTGAAAACGAGTTGTAGGCACAATCTGCGTCTGAGAGGCTACAGGATCCCAGAAGATAAGATACGTCACTGGACATGAGAAAATGAGCAGATGATTAGACTGGGAGACTCATGTTAGCCACGCCGTTTTCATTTATGAGAGGTACGAGGAGGTACCGCTCACACCTTGCTCGTTTTTTGTACATTCCTCCCCTCTATAAGCCCAGGTCCAATCATCGGTTGCATGATCTAATTCAAAAAAGTTGCCCAGCATAGAATCGTGACACGTGCACCAGCGGCTTGGCGCTGTCCCCCGGCCACTACGGGTTTAGTTTATTATTACATGGGTTTAAAATTAGATTTGGGTCTGGGTTCTAGCGAAGTTGCTTGCACGGTACTAATGTACGTGTCCATTTTTTTTTTTACGTCCTTCGCATCTTATTCTTGCCATAACTCTCATCAACCTTCCGCACCACCCGGATTCAAACTGACTGGTGAATCAACTCTTTCGGAAAATTCGTACTTGACCTTTTGTCCCGGCGGGTACTTCAAGAGACGGAGAAAAACCACCGGTACCTCCAGCACGGTGACTTGATCGGGACAAGGACACGGATTTAACTCAAGCTACTTGGACGGATGAGTTTGCCCGGGTATGAGCTGCTTATTCAATGATCCGAGGAGAGACACTTCTTATTATTCGATGGTGAGTCACTCGTTGAATTCTCGTTATGGAACTGGAATCTACTTTACCCTGCTTCCGAGGTTATTCGCCGAAATTTTGCACCGAAATTTTAGCCTATTGCCTCCTGTGTTGATGGGAAGTGATTGCAAGCACTGGATGGATTTTGGGGTTTCACTGGCCATTGTAACGTTCTATTCAGTATCCCATGTCTCGAAGCGTTGTGGGACATCAGATAGGTACGCCAGTAATACGGCACAATGAGACTAACATGGTCATCAACATCTCAGGCTGTGGCGGCGATGGCGAGTGCGTTGAGCCGCAATACATAATGGGGTTTACATCAAATGATCCTTAGCTAGGGCAATGCAATGCAAGGGGATTTTGTGATTATCCAGGCTGTTACAGGAATGTTTGAGCACTGATGTTCGTTCTCGTTCGCTTTTGCGGTGTTTTTTATTGCATGTTTCGGGGTGATGTTACGGAGCCCCTTCTCCGTGTGTAGGATATTTCCGCCTTTGGCCCTCCGTTGTATGCAGACTCGAGACATCTGCAGTGTGGGGAAATAAGATAAAAATAGTAACGGGAAAGGAGGTGATCGGGGTCCCTGGGAGATCAGAGAGGCGTGGGCAACGTTTTGGTGCCATTGGATTTCTTTCTGGCTCTGCTCATCGTCTGCGCCGTTGTCCACGCTCTTGTCGACGCTGTTGTCCACGTTCAGCACTGACGCGAGCTGCGTGCACCTTACTATAACCCTTGGATAATGCGAAGTAGTCCCTTTGCTTCGCCCTACAAATCGTAATCAACCAACGTCGCCGCCAACACATACACTAGAAATCCTACTTTTTTTCCCTTTTCTTCATTACTGTCATGTCGTCACGTCCTTCTGAAAACAATCCTTGGCCAGCACAGACGCCGTTGCCCTCACCGTCGAACCCGCGTAAGCGATCATTGAAGCGGCGAAGAATACCCGATGGACCTTCTGCGACCACATCGACGGCTGTAAAGAGGCAGGTGGTAGCAGACCAAAGTGTAATCGGTACGTGGGGTTGGCTTGGTTCGGCTCGCAGGTCATTGAGTTTTCCGAAATAGATCAGGCAATGCAGACGTGTCAGATATTTTCTGGTAACGACGTGATATCCTGCTATCCTACTAGTGATACCCGTATAAGTCAGCACGAATGGACCTCCTTTGTCTGTGCGTTGACTGTCTTTTTCTGCTCGTCGCTTTTATTGAACTCTGTTCTTTCAAAGGGAACTCACAGAGGCCGGACATCACACAGTTCAACCTGGTCGATGTGTATCTTTTCCATGGCGACTCACAACAGCCAATACTGCATTTTCCTCGTCTAACAAACCCTACCGACCAAGCAGGACGTCTCAACACGCAAGTCAATGATTCGTGGTGGGGTGCAAATGGTAGCAATTGGAATGGAAAAAACATCAGTTATCCGTTCTATTGGGTACTTATCAACAGTCATACAACTCTTGATAGCAACGCGATCGCTCAGCCTACATTTTCGGCCGTCCGTTCGTACTACCTTTTTCCTCTTTTACACCTTGTATTGACCTGGAACGCATTACAGAAACAACGTTCGCTGACTCGGTCATTGCAGCCTCTTCCGCCTCTGCAGCTTCTGCGTCTTCTGCATCAGCATCAGCATCTTCCGCCTCTGCAGCATCAGCATCCTCAGCCTCCCTGACGTCCACAAAAACTCCTCCATCTACTTCGCCAGGCCATGTACAATCGGCATCCTCGGGCTCAGGATTCCCACACTGGGCTATAGCCGTGATTGTCGTACTCGGCTTCCTCGCAATTGTTGCATCATGTATCCTCGCCTTCTTCATCGTGCGACGTTCACGTCGCCGTGAGCAAAATTCACACCGGGGTTCGATGGGCTCTGCATCACCTATGATGGCTAACGTTGGGGACCCGTCACCTGGTTCGCCGCTCCTTGTTGGCGCAACTATTAATCGGCAGACAAGTTCTGTAGCTGGCGTTGGTGCGGCGCAAAGTACTCAGGACCACGACGGTGCATCGACAATATCCCGGACAGGAAGTGCGGCGAATGAGGCACCATTTAGTGGTGCGGATGCTGCGATCATGGCGGATGCGTTTAGGAAGATGCTAAGAAAGCCGGATTTTGCGGACCAACCGGTGGAAGAGGGGGAAAGCCCTGATGGACAGGAGACGTCGAATCAGGATATGATTGGGAGGGAGCTGGCGGAGGAGGGGAGGGATATCAGGAGTGTGAGCTCGGAGAGGGGTGTTAGAGTCGAGACCCTTAGCGATGGAGGAGACACGGTGCAGGACCGCCATGGGAGTGCCGATTGATGGATTGATGGGCTCAGGAAGGACCCGCCCCCCGTCTTTTCTCGCACTTTCAATGCTCTTTCTACTTCCTCGGCGAGACCGACCTGCTGATCGCTTTTCGTTTCGCAGTTTGTATATCTTCTATCCTCTAATGGGTTTGTAGCTTGATTTTCCGCGGTTGTCGTAGGCTTCCTCCTCCCTCTCCATACCCCTGCTACCTCATCCTGACATTCTTCTTGAACTGTGCTTTACTCTTGATCACTCCACAACCTCTGTTTTTATATCCCCATCTTTTATAGCGGACCCTCATCCACATTCCGAATCCAAATCCAAACCCACTCTTATATATACTTATACCTTTGTTCATATGCATCCAAGTTATGCAGGTCCACTCGTTTGCCCTTAGCGTCCTTTCTAGTAATTTCCCTTCGGTACTTACACGTTCTGTCATCTTTTCCGGTTTTATCCAGATTGCCATACAACATCCACAACGGCCTTCTTCCACCCGTCCAACCTCAATCCTACGTTCTCCGCCATTTTTGTTGCCGTTCGATTCTTGCCTTCGCTCTCATCGCCCTTTCTTGCCTCTTTTTTACACATACTTTATTTTATTTGTTTGGGTTGTCGCCAACTCGAGTCTCAGTGCGCAAACTCGCTTCACACTCTTTTCTTGGATTTCTTTCTTTTTTTTTACCTTCATTTGTTAGATGTTCTTCTAACATTTCTTCGTCCTACAATTTGCAACTTGCGGCTGGGATTGGGGACATTGCCCTTTGCTTACAATTATCGTATGCTTTATTGCAGTATTATGACTTGGTGGTTCGGCTACAACGATATGCATGGCTTTCTTATGGCAACACGTATGCTTGTGGCATACCTGATTATTTGCAGTTGAGTTTTCTTGTGATCACTGATGGTCTTCGATCGTGCTGCATGTAAGAGGTTAATTTCATATATGTACTTTTATAGAAATGTAATTTGAATTACAACGGTCTTCTATGAGCGAAGGCGCGGCAACCATGACAGCCATGATCCATGGAGTTTTTCCGGTTGTTTTTTCGGAGAACAGACAAATTGATCCGTCATTCTATACTTAAACTACGCCGCGCCTAGTAGAGTATCATAATGTAGTATATATTGTATCCAAAGTGTCGAGCCGCACCAAATTTGAAACAACGCGTCGACGAGCATGGTACACGAGGTTGATATTGGCAATTTGCAGTGCTGGGCAGGGAATACCCCATACGTACTAGTATAACTTGCTGCTTATCGATTCCATACCTTGGCCAGTAAACCGGGCAAGGAAACTCATGCCCAATTATGTAATGCTCAGCTGACGCGACTAGCTAGTCGTGAGAATACGTGGATAATCGGAATCGAATCGATCAGTGGTGACGAGTCGCATGGTATTCCTGCTTCCCCCGCAACATCTACAATCTCGTTGTGATCGTCGGAAAACACGCCTTCAGGCTTCCTTGGAGTCCTTCCTTTTCAGTTCTCGTGGCATGTAATTCGCATACTTGGGCTCAGAAATGACGGCAAATAATTCGAGCTAAACGTGAATTGTCATACGACAATCGAAGTTGAACCAAAGATTCGACGCAAACTTCATAAACTGCCAGCTTGGTTCTCACCTGAGTTCCGTAACCCTCCTTCCAGTCCTTGACCACATTTGTTTGTCGTTGTCATTCGGGAGGCCAGTCCAGCTATTCCTGTCGAATATTTTATCCATGGGTTCGATATTCACATAATACTAACAGCAAGCTATGGTGGGCCTGCTTCTTTGTGATTCATATCGACTCAGTCTTCCTAACACCTGTTTGATGGTAAGGTATTCGGACCATGAGACTTCAGGTCTCCATTAGCACCATTTGTCCTCGACGACTTTTGCTCCCCACCCTAATCGGTTCAACACATTCGCCTTCACAGTACAAACCGCAGCCCCTTTCAGATGAATCTTAGACGCCGTCGAATGAAGCAGGGTCGAGCCGCGATGTCCTCAAGCTACCTTTTTTCTCTCACTCCACTCCACAACTTGCGCCCTGTATATCGTCATCTGGTCTAGCCTCGCTCGGTTCGCTAGTATTTCGTGATATGCCGCGTGCATGACATATCAGGGCCCCAAGTGATATGGAATTTGTGTGGAATTACTCAAAGCGTCGAGTTTGTCAAACAAGCTTTGTATACGCAGCTTTGGCTATCTTTCTGCGAGCAGAACGACTCAGAAGAGCATTTCAACTAATCCCATCCCCGTTCTTTCTGTGGCTCATCGTTCACAGTGGCATTGATCTGTCCTTAAGTCAAGGTCAGAGATAAATGACACTTATGCCGCACATACCGATCGTACCGGCCAATGTGGTGTATTCGGATCCGCCCATTCTTTCTTTACTATTTTTCCCTGCCAAGATTCGTAACCATGACGCAGACACTCTCACCAATCCAGCGCCCACGTTTCATCATACCCCCGCCCTCACTCTGACGGAGGACATCTTACTCGAAATATTCTACCTCCTCCAATCCATTCCCATTCCTTCCGTCGGGAAGGTTAGATTCCGGCTCCCTGTTGCTGTCATCTTGTCCCACGTAACCCACCAATGGCGGGAATCCGTCATAAATGCCCCTCTTCTTTGGGCTAATATCCGGGTTACTCCATCCTTACGACCAGATGCTATACGCGCAATTATTTCTCGCTCACGCGAATGCGAGTTGAACGTCAGCTTCCTCTCCTCGCCATCCCTTCTAGGATCTACACGACATCGGCGGCTCAAGGAATCTATCCACCTCCGCGACAGTGCCTCCCTCCTTGCCCCATACATCATACGGTGGCGAAGACTCCGCATCGTTGCCGACATCAGCAGCATGCAATATATCATGCGTCCCCTCATAAACGTCTTATTTCCACGACTCCAATACCTTGAACTGAAACTCATCCACCACCACAGCCAAACCTGTATGTTACATTTCGGGCCTCTCTACTTCAATCCGCGTGTATTCAGCACCCTCCGTCTACATCAAGTCACTATCCATCCCGTAGATCCGTCCCAACTCTCTGGCCTTAAAAGCCTCCAGCTTTCGCAGAATTCGTGCGGTATCATCGATCAAGCTCGCCTAATATCCTCAGTACCAGCCACCCCCATTTCTACGAACGCTCCTTCTATGAGCCATGTCACCCATCTAACAATATCTACCCCCTTTCCCTCTCTCCCTGCGCTCCTCTCCGTTACTCCCGCCAACCTCACCAGCATCACGCTCTCGAACTTTCGTTGCACATCACCCTTACAACATGCAATCTTGATAAACCTATTCAATTCGTTGATAACTCCCGGGTTAGAGGAACTAGTGTTGGCGGGTATCGATGACGGAGCGTGGGATGCGTTCTTGGAATTTGTGGACGTTAGTGGGAGAGTTGGTAACGGCCTGGTTGCATTGAAACGCCTTACGTTGAAGTCATTGGCACTCCATGGCGTAGATCAGCGTTTTGCAGATGCATTTCCGAAGATCAAGTGCTTGGCGCTGGTTGATATTGATCCTAACTTGGTTTCGCCTTTCCTCCAAGACGACAAAATTAGTCAATCATTGTGGCGGGAGCTTAGGATTTTGGTTAATGGATTGGAGATTGAGTCGCCTGGTTGAGCGCTGTGAACGATTTTTGCTGGAACTGACAATGTTTGAGGATGGTGAACAAAATGTATTAGTTCGGTATCATTGCTCTATGTTCGGAGTGCCCCGGTAATTGCAACTTATGGTCATGTTCCAGGTCCAGATATCGCCTATGTTGCAAAGATCATCGAACTGAATCGTCAGCCAAGTCGCGGTTCGATGAATAGATAAATTCGAGTTGATGCTGATGGACCCGGTGATTCAAAGCCTTATCTGCGTCTGTGCTGCCATGTATGCCGTGTCCCTCTGAGCGAATCATATCCCAAGTAGTTTGGCATTACTTTATCCTTTGTGTGTGGTCTGACTCTACGGACTTTGGATTCATCAGGACGACAGAGGCTCCTTTATTGTACATGCAACTGAGCGTGGCGGAGAAGGCAAAATCCCTGATGTCCGATACCAGATATTGAATAAAGATTTCGCCGTAAGTTGTGCTTCATTACTTTCTGCTATGCGTTTATAAATGTAAGTTCTATGTAATCGTTGATTAGATTAAGGGGTGACAACGCCCGCCTCGAGACTTCTTTTGTGCTGCCTTAGTATTCCCTAAACTCCCAAGATACACGAGTTTCGATCTGGACAAGAAAGAAACGATCGTCGTACTTATACCCAAATAAATGCACGTGTCCTAGCATCCTATTATGACGAACGAAGTGGCTAGCACTAGAATAAGACTAATGGCGCAATTAGGGTACGTCGCTCCCGATGTACATTTATTTAATTAATTTCTTGATAGGCTCCGCGAGAACTCCGAGTCATAGTTCCAATGTCGGTTGTTGTGGTGGTGGATTGTTAGGGATGAAGGAGTAATGTAGACGATCTGGTCCGATATACTATGTGACTCGGACCCCCCCCCCCGAACCGAGATTTTGGAGAGGCCTGTGGGGGAGGTGACTTATCAGAGTCCCCGTTTTCGCCAGTTTCGCCATGCTGCTGGATCAGATGAGTTGGAGATTGAACTTGAAGGAGACGAAAGATTCATGCCGCGAGAAGCTGAGAAGCATGCAGTAAGTTAATTCATGTCTAACTTCGGTGAGGTCAAAAGGCAACAGTTGGGGAGTCGGGAACCTACGACAACTAGACTACCCAACGATATTGTGCCATAAGAATGCGCCTGAGAAGATAGGATCCCAGAACAAGAATAATGATGCATAATGATGCCGCAGGACTGGCATTCCAACAGTTCTGGGTGTTTATTCCGCTTGTGACCACACCCTATCCCGCAACTCATGAATATCTCCTGCTCCAATCGAAAGGATCCCGCGCTCCTTAAGCCGGGGTAAACTGTGGGACAATTGGGCTTGTGTCTGCACGTTAGTCCCCACTGGCATGGACTTGAGGTGTTCGACGAAGATGTAGACTCTTTCCAACCCAGAAACATGATCGCACAGGGCGGTATCCACACCTGCCCATCCGCTACAGGTAGAAATTGCGGAGACTGCACTCTCCCAACTCGAGTAGAAGATAGGCGTGACAGCCACCGTCAGTTCTTTCAAGGCTTTGGTCACTGTATAATCCTCGAAATGAGGAACGAGAGAACATAGATCTGCGATGAATTCCGATTCACGCCTCCGCCGTAATTCCATTGTAAGAATTAGATATTTTAAGTTATGGATTAGTCCAAGGTGGAGCGCTGACGACAGAGTCAATATTTACATTCCGTGGTCCATAGAGGAGAACTTACGGATCTCCTTGATTCCACTGTAGTGCCACATCAAGGAAGTGACTGATCTTCCTGATGAGTGTATGACCTGTTGCGCAATTGCCAAGGTATCCCTGTGACACGCTCGAATAGAAAGTAGCCGCACACTTCTGATCTGCGAAAATAGTCGGCCATTGCGGTGTTCATTATGCCCACTCATGATGCGAACATCCAGCGCCTCTAACCGGGTGAAGGCGAGTGCGGATTCAAACGAAGAGTGGTCTTCGGAATCGTCATGAAAAGTAACAGAGTAAAGAGTCAACCTCTTCACATGAGCGAAATGCATCATCACGGATATAGGAATGTGCACCAGTTGATAGAGTTTAATGTCTTCGAGCGAAGAGGATCGAAATCGATCGACTAGAGCAGATCGCACCTCTATCGACAAACTGGCCCACGGAAGTATGTAAGGCAGGCGCAGCGACAGTAGTCGTAGATGGCGCATCGCCTTGAGCAGATTCGGGAGGAACCTAGTGTCGTTCGCGAACCAGGCCGTACCCACACCTAAATCGATGTCATGATCAATGAATAGCTCCCGAACAAAGCCCGCTATTGTGGGTTTTGCGTTTATCAGATCGCGTAGGCGCTCTGAGGCTAGAGACTTCCCAAGGCGGACGGTGAAAAATAGGTGGAGTTGGCTGGGACGAAGGAATGATCGGCAAACGGCTGCACAGCTTTTCAACGTCCCAACATCGTCATGCAGGTGGTCGACGACGATATCGATAACATCTTGTGGAAATGGGATAGAGAGCATCCTAAGACTGGAGTTAGTATTGGCAGGCGGCGATAGAACGGGCGTAAGTATGAGTCGCACATCACTGCAAGTTCAATCACGTTATATAACGATAGAACAAAAGATTCCGGAGAAGTATCTCTCTTGGTGCTTCCAGCATTGTGATCTGATGAGCCTCACCTCCCCCCGGAGCCCACTTTCATCTCTCAATTGTCACCATTAAATCAGAACCATGAATTTGAAGAAGTTCGCACTCAGATTCCCGGTTCGGAATCTTCCCAACAGCGGCGAAACGCAATCAGAATTCGACATGGCATGTTGGTGGGTGCTATGAAATTCCTCGTCGAAATCGAACCATCAGCATCAGGCGTGCTCCGGGTTGCTCTGATGATATCGAATGTGAACTTCGAAATCTCTGAACAAAGCATGTTGTTGCCGCTGTTGCGGCATTGAACGAAATTCAAATTACATCAGAACGCATGCGGTCAGATTATGGCGTCGGATTCACGTGGTCAATTGATATCTGGTTTGAGGCTTTGAGCCAGGAAGCCGCGCACCTACCTGCAGCCATGATCTCAGTCTCGGACCTTATCGGACCCATCACTTTGATCAATTTGAGCATCGCACTAATCTCCGTCAGACCGCTGTTCCTCCGCCCTGAACCGGCGGATAGTCCGAGTCAGGGCATATAAATCTATATAAATTGACGAACGGCTGACATTCGTCCGAGAGCGGGTGTCATGTTCCTTCCTGTCATACGTTGCCCGACAATGACGTCGCTGTTAATACTTCGATTCTCTGCGGAGTGAGTTAGGAATCAATGCGTACCTTTGGCCAGTTGACAGGATACAAAGGGTAAAGTGCCTTTCTAGCACAAAAGAGGGGTTGAATGCTCGAGGATGTGAGTTCGTGGCCGATTTATCGGGGGATCGATAACTCCTGTCTGACCTAGCACTTTTAAAGCTATCCGCAACTCTGTACGCCAGAATCTGCGCTAACTTGAAGGTCGAGGGTTGACATCGGTACCTCAAATTCGACGAAACTAAGGAACAGACGCGAACGGGGGAACAAAGCATTTAACCACGATTCAAACGGTCTAAGCAAGGGCTACCCCGCATGTTCAACCATCTGTCGTCCACAGAAATGCCGTTATTAATATTGAATCTGGGAGTCCTTGTTAATTTGAAAAAGTTGACATGAATCCGCATGCGGATGAACGTACATTCGACAGAAAAGGTCCGACACCTGGATAATACATCGATCGGCAATGGCAGGGCTTGGTCAACAAGAAATACTAAACTTGAAGCAATAAAAAAGGGGCAACAGGTCCCGATCGCGATCAGCCCCGAACATGAAGGCCCCGTTCGTATACTGACTGCTCCGTGGTCGACGTCAACAAATCAGGAACATTGCGGCCCTGAA
>QLOJ01003106.1:0-13617 GCA_003313625.1 Tricholoma saponaceum | reverse complement strand
CTACGTACTTTGAGCCTCTCAGTCGAACTGTTCGGCGCACTACCCCACTATGATTCCACTTGCAGTACTGACTGGACACTTCGTCTAACGTCTAACCTTGGCAGCTTAGAAGTCCCTCCACTGGCATGAGAACGGCTTTTGCTCCTTTAACCAATATAAGGGGCAAAGTTAGGTGTGAGACCGTCGACGTACAGACATAAATGGTCATATGTCTACGGAAAGGAGAAACACCACGAGCGCTAAATGTTTGTCAAAAATAGTGCCTGTTTCATTGTGGCCGCAGGCCGAGTAAACGCACGTATTTTGGGATATTGCGGATCCGTATGTGGGTCAAGGGAATGGAGCAGAGCACTAACGGAGCTGGGGAACTGATGAATGCTGTGACATGAACATGGCATCAGCATCAGACAGGGACTCATAGAAGGACATTTGTACAGGGTTGTCTTAAATGAGAGGCAATTAAGAGAGTCAAAAGCATGCACCGCGAGAAAACACACCAAGTAGATGCCGGTAACTTGAAGTAAGTGAGCCGATATCTACCAGAAAGACGACTTCGAAGAGGATAATCAGGGTTAAAAATAGGCGATCTATATTGAGATTAATAACATTCAAGAGCGCTATAATGAGGATCGCAGAACTTGGACCCTGCTGTTCAAACTGTTCAAAATCAACTAAATTAAGTGTCAGACATGGTAATGGGATGTTAGACATCAGACCATCGTTGATACCCATCGAGATGCCGCTTGGGCCAGCGCCGTGTCACGGTGGTGATGGTAAGTAATCGGCCGTGTGCTCCAGCCTCCGAGATGATCGTCGAGACTTTTTCAAGTACATTGGTAGCGCGAAGACCATGAAACATTCGGAAGTCCGTTTTAGACGTCAAAAGGCGAATGCGTTAATACTTGGTAGACGCATTTGGCACGTTTTGAGCAAAGAGAAATTAAAACGATTTACTACTCGGACTCCGAGTCGGACTATTGATGATCGAGTTGTTTGTACTTGTTTGTGGCATATATGTACCGTTCGGCCCAGCTTGACTTGGACGTTCAAGTTTCTTAGAATGATGTACGACGGTCGATAGACTGCTAGCTGGTGCATTATTTTATTTTTCCCCCTCAGAAAGTAGCCAAGGTACGTCATACATATGCAATCCTCGTAGTAGCCTTCTTATAAACAATCGACGCCCTAATTCTCCTGCCTAGGTTGCCATGCCCTCTTGTCGCGTTAGTCCAACGTTAGTCTGCCTTCTTCTCACTATATATAGGTACTGCAAGATTGCGAGGGCCACAATATGGAAGGTCCGGTGGTCAGGAAACAGCTACTCGCGGAATCAACAGTCCAATTTAAGTAGATCCAGCGCCGAATGTCTACTTCCAACCATACCGCTCCAGTAGGGGAAGTCGCTGCACAACTTACATTGTCTGACTCTAAGCAGGGTCCCTCGGCGAGGTCAAACGTCAAACGAAAGTCAGTTCCCATCTCTGTCAGCTCTGGTTCCGACGACGAACTAGTCTTAGCTCCAAGACCCACACCAAAACTGGCCTCTCCATAACTGAAGGTCATCATTCTGATCGAGCGCTTCACCAACCCGAGATCCATCCACTACTCTTGTTCAGGATTATGGTGTATCGTCCACCGCCGATGGCAAGACGACGGCGAATGGTGAAGATATCCAAACAACCAACGCCGCAGTGCTGCTGACACAGACTATTAATGGTGATCCCAAGGTTAAGACTCAAGAACCACAATGACAGTCATCGTCCTAGTGCTCTTGTCCTCTTTGATGACAGCCAACCCATTGTTCCGTCTACTAGTATTGACCCCAGCGTCGTTGATTCGACATGCCCAATGCCCGTTGACGAGCCCAGTCTCTAGATCTACGTTTGCGGTGGAGAACGATATGCACCTCCTTTGTTATCGAACATCATCTACCAACTATGTCTTCATTCACATTCGGCATCAATAAGTGCGTGCCTCCTGCAACGGTGCGCAGTTCTGATTGGGAAACTTTGCTTCCCTCAGAACAAGTCCAGCTTCCACAATTTAAATGATCATTCCATATTGTTCAAATCACATCTCCCCCTGGCATATGGAAAATGATCGACGGTGCTCCAACGGCACTCGAATCCAACCCGGTCAAGTTTATAGCGCCACACCACTTTCCCCGCGTCTCTCCATCAATACTAGTAACAGGGCCTGTCGAGCTACATGCAATGTCATCCATTGCCCCCAAACCGAAGGCACCCCACAGACTGCACTGCAACTGATTCGTTGTCAAGCTTATTCGAAGCTCGTGTCGCTGTCGTCACCATCTCCATCGCTGTCTTACTCTCCTTGTTATATTGAGGGTGGCCAGGACTTCACCACCCCCGTCCCTTCCCTCGCGCTTGCATCCCCTTTCACGGAACCGTATACCGAGTTACCCTTCGTCTACAGAAACGAAATGATGATGATTGTTGAAGACGACCCGACACCCATTGAAGACATCCAGGCAATGGACCTAACTTGCTGGTCAAGGCAATGAAATCAATCATGTCTACTTCAGAAGCTTGCCTAAAGGCAAAGGTGTGTGGAAAGCTAGCTTCGAAAAACGGTTCAACTTGAGACAATGGATAATGATACTCAACCCTCTCACTTGAAATTTCAAATTCGTACGTCGTACGCTCACTTATTTCTGTACAACTCGACTTAAATTTTTCTCTTGGGTTGAAGTATCCTTCTATTGTCCCCGTATTCTGCTCCAAGAGGTATCGGATTGTCTAATACGAGTTCACCCAGGTTTCCGTCACCCTCGGCTCGGATATAACATGATTTTACTTCCATGTCACAGCTGTTGTTGCTTGCAAGTCGTCGGACCGTTATTCTCCGCGGCTTACTAACAGAAGTCGCCAAGATTAGCAGTCGAAGATAAACTAAAGTCTTGTGACTACCATCAGGCGTCTTTCCGAAGCTTGGAATCGTTCTCAGCTAACTCTCACCCACTAACGTCTGTCATCCTGCGACATCAGCTATGGCGGAAGAACAATTGACTCCTAGCCTACGTAACTCTGAACTATGTAAGTGACCCTCTCAAATGAGACGATCAACTTTGATCTCAATTGGGATTGAAGTCTCTGCCACTGACGCAGATGTGATCTTCTCGTCCAGCGATGGTGTGCTGTTTAATATCCATCGGAAGAATCTGGAGTTTGTATCAGGCGCATTTCCTCCACCAGAATTCTCCACAGACAACGAGATCGTTCCTCTAACCGAGTCCTCGGCCATCTTGGAACTGCTGTTCCAATTTGTATATCCTCGGCAACTCCCAGACATTCATAAAGTCCAGCCATTCACATCGCTTATGGAACTTGCTGAAGCCGCTGAGAAATATGAAGTGTACTTCGCCATTAATGCCTGTAAAATAAGGATTAGGTTAGTCACGATTACTTTTCAAGTTCTGCTGTTATTGATTTTGCCAAGATGTATATTATCCCACTTCAAAGCTCCCAATCACCATGCCATCATCTTTTCTTACGCATGTAAACATGGACACATGGACTTGGCAGATATGGCCGCTCCATTGACTCTAGGGCTACCTCATGCAGATGTTGTTGCTCTCCTCACCCCCGCCGCAGTCCTGCCTTATGTTCGTCTTCGCTATTTCCTTTCCAGGTTTATGCTAACCCCTCTGCTGCGTTAATCCAGCTCAAATATGTCGCAGCATGGAATGCAGTCCTCCAGCAAGTGTATAACTACTTCAATGATTCAATGTCCGACCCACACCATTGCGCTACGGTTCCGACGGTCCTTATGCGCTTGGGTGCACGCCTCGTGTCTCTACAGAAGCCCAACATTTTATTTGCTAAACCGAAACAAGGTAAAGAGTGTTCGCAGTGCAGTGCCCATTGTCAGAGATGTCGTGAGCTTGTCGTGGAGGGGATTTCAGCAATACCAAAGTTCAGCGTATTGTTTGCGGGGCAGAGTCCTTGACTTAATTCATGGAATCTAAAAAGAAAGAAAACACGGCGCTTGTTACGTGTAGTATTTCTGGATATAACTGATGACATGTCATAATCGTTGCTTCCATTCACAAAGTCTTGTGACTGCCAGAGGCGTCTTTCCAACCTGATGTCCACGAGGCTTGGGATCGTTCTCATCTAACTCTTATCCGCTCTCATCCGTTATCTGGCGACATCCACCATGGCATACGTACGATCAAGGACCTCTAAACTATGTGCGTACCGTTAAGACCCTCTCAAAGGTGACGATTAACCTTCACCTTAAAGTCTCCGATCGCAATGCAGATATAATCTTCTTGTCCAGTGACGGCGTGCAGTTTAACATCCATCGAAAGAATCTGGATATTGCAACAGGACCATTTCCTCGAGCAGATTTCTCCACAGGCAAGGCGGTTGTCCGTCTTCCAGAATCGTCCGCCGTCCTAGAGCAGCTATTCCAGTTCCTATACCCCAACGAGCACCCCGACATCGACAGCATTGAGCCCTTTAAATTATTCGCGGAACTGGCTGATGCAGCTGAGAAATATGAAGTACACCCTGCCATAAACATCTGTAAAATGAGGATGAGGTCCGTTACAGTCCTTCGCTAAGAAAATTGTGTTCTTATCGAACTTGTCAAGGTACACGTGCCTAAATCCTGAATCTGACGATCCGGAGGACTATGTCCACGTCCTGGCTTACGCGTCAAAACATTGGTATATGGACATTGCAGATATCGCCGCTCCATTGACTATCGGCATGTGTCCGGCAGACGTTGTTACTCTCCTCAGGCCATTGCAATTTGCCGTCGTACCATATGTAGGTCCCTGGTCTTTCCATTCATCCTCTTACACCTGATATCTTCTCGCTTTTAGCTCCAATATGTCAAAGAGTGGGATACCGTCTTCCACAAAGCAATTAAGATTTTTGAGATAGAACCCTACCAAATCCGATGTGATGGTTGTGATACCGCCGTCGTGGTCCTTACGCGTTTGGGAGCGAGCTTGGAGTCTCTTTTGAATTTGGACGCCGTGTTCGAAGACCTACCTTCTGGATGTGGGAATTGTATCAATTTGTGCAACTATTGTCATATGACCATCGCAGATGCGATTAGGGAGATACCAAGTATCAGTACGTTTTTCTCGAGTTAGATTTTTGATCTTATTCGTGGACCTCTCGTGTTGGCTGGACCACTCGAGATTCCCGAAAATACGGTACAAGCTATATGTAGCATTATTTTGGTCAAGAACAGTGGGCAGATTTCCAGACGGATTTCAAGGGTGGTGACATCAACCCTACCTCAGTCTCGATTACTGAGCTGACATTTTGTGAGTCCTCCGGTTGAGTCCTTTGTCCCATGCTTGCGTGCTCCCAACCTTCAGCCTTCAGGAGCGTCGAAGCAAAAGTCACTATTCTAGCCTGTCGGGACCCGAGAAACACAGTCCTACTAGTAGGAGCAGCAAAGAGAAGCATCAACTTGTACACCATCCGAGTCCACTGGCAAAGATTCCTTGCGTATGACTCGGATAGACTCGTAACCATGTCTGTCGCGACATTGTTAGTACCCGCGACAGACTAGGTTACCAGTCTATGACTCGGAGAGAGCCGAGCTACTTTATTTCCAAAAAATCACGACCAGAATTGACAATAATGTAGTGCCAAGTCCGAGTCACTACAGTGGCCTTGGCCTAGTCTCCCGTAGGCAGACCAAAAATAGAATGCAGAACTTTTTTATATGAGAGGGCCCTTCATTCATGATCTAATCAGCGATAATTGTATTTCAAATCGTTGGAGACAAGAATTTCTCTGACATTCTAGCACAAATTTCGGTAGTTTTGAGGTAGCGTCGACCTGGGTGACCTGCAGTTATTGTGACATTTCCCAGTCTAGTCAAAGTCTAGTTGACAAACTTATACCAACTTGAAATAAGGGGCAATCACTTCCAATCAGTGTCACGAGGTGCGGCCGCAGACCCAAATAATTCTTTCACCTTTGAGTATATAGAGTACCAGTCACAGTACGTTCAACTCCTCAACAGAGCCACCGTTAACGAAGTCCATTACTAGTAGCGAGCTGAACATTTGTCCGCTATGTTGGATTATGATTGAGCGCGTTGCGAGAACTGACTCGTTTAGGAATGGGTCCATTTTTCGGCACTTGTCCACCACATCGTTAATTTGTTCCTTAGTCTTCATTTTTACACCTTTCCTTTCTGATATTACTATAAATAAATGCCTCAGGTACTTCGTAATGAATGAGCGGCCAGTCATAACCCAGCACGTTTGCCAGGTCTTCTGTTATCCCGGGTGGGCGATGAATATCGTCACGTTCATTTCAACACGCTATGAGCCTGATGAGACAAGTTAGTAACTTGGTTAGGTTGACTTCTGACTTTTCCAGTTGAATTGATTGGTACGAAATTCCCGACTCGGAGTGAAGTTGTGATCCGCCGATTGGAATCAATCGGCCATTCAATTTGCTTTTGTTCATTCAAATTGAAAGTAATCAGACAGAAGCTATCCTAGGCTGTTTCTTTCCTTCCCACCACCACGAAAAGCATTACTCGTACTAGACATGTCCGTCAAAGCCTTCAATGCTCTGCCTCGCAAACCACGTTCTCCCTCTGGACTCCCGAACCACTGGCATTTTGACTTACGTTTCGTTCACCTCGAACCAACCCCTTCGCATGTTCTTTTCCTCGTTCAGCTCGACAGTTCCTACATCCACAGCGAAAGACTTCCTCTCGGTATCTCTGCCCCAATGAGCGGAATGGAGTTCTTCCCAGAAACTGGATTCGAAGCTGCTCCAGAAGTGGCCAAAGCTCTTATCCACTCATTCGTCGATAACTTCGGGCTAAAAAAGTTCGAGCGTAACCCACCTCCGGCATTGGCTCCGTGGACACTGACAACTGAGGATCCACAATTGGCCATGGCAGTCGGTGAAGAACTCAAGAAAATGGGTGTCCGAGCAGAACTTTGCAAAATTCATGTCGTCAAAGGCAAGGCTTTGACCACGGCCCAATTAGCCTTTGATGGATTCTGGAAAACTCTCAAGACGCAGATTGGCATAACGGGGCTCCCGGGCGACGTTCTTACCACCCCTGACTCGATTGGGTTTGCTAATTATCGTCCCGCTACGTGGGTTGGGGATGTCAATGACGACGATACCCAAAAAGCGTTGGCTTACACCCAGCGACTCTCGACCACCCGTCCTATTTCTGTCGAGATCGATCCTCGTGACGCTGGGGCGGGGATGGTGAAGGAGATGCAGATCGTACTGGAGTTGATCGATACCAAATCTACAGATCAGGTTCGTGGGGAGGCAGATGCAGGGAATGCGGAAGCTGCTATTGATTATGCTTTAAGGTATTTACTAGTTTTATTTCCCGTTTATCCACCCTCGATTCTTAACTTCTTGTCTCTCATTACCCTAGAGTCCAATTCGGCATTGGGTGTACCCCCAGCCGCCAGCTCAGTCGAGTCTACCTGGTCAAGGTCATCTTGAACCCCAATGCCTCGTCGATCCACAAATCCATGGCCCACGCCCTCCTAATCGAGTGGTTCACCAAGGCCTCCACTGGTGACTTCCGCAAACGTTACCTCCACGCTGCAGCTCACCACGCAACCCAAGCCGTCGAACTCGCCGAAGGAAACGCGTGCCCGGCTGTTCTCTTCTTTGGTTCTAAGATACTCGAACCCATGTCCCATACTGCGTTGGAACTTTGCTTGCAATATAAGCCTGTGTGGAACGCGCTGGAGAATCGGAAGATACAGATGGAGAAGGAACACGAAAAGGCAGAGGAAAAGAGGGCGAAGAGGACTAATCGATATCGGTGTGCAAACGTTGGCTGTGGTGTCCAGGCTGATACTGGAAGGATGTTGTCTCAGTGTGAGTAGTGTATGTGGGCCGCAAGTTATGATGTCTAATGTCCTTTAACAGGTGCAGGCAAATGTGATTCTGATAAGAAGCCTAGCTATTGCAGTAAGGAGTGAGTACCCATCATCTTTCTACACAACATTGTCGTTCTAATAGATTCTCCGTTCGTCCAGATGTCGTAAGTTGCCCTCCCATACTAATATGTGATCCACTTTATTGAGCTGACGCAACGACTCTTGCACCCGTGTTTCTTCATCCTTAACTCCAGAACGAGCTGTATGTTCTTCCTTCTCACACTTTTTGCAAGGAAGTCTAACGCAAAACTCACTTCCAGGACTGGAAAACCCACAAACCATTCTGCAAGCCCAATGCACCCTGCTCAATCATCGAAGATCCCGTTCCCGGAACTGGCGGTGCAAGTAAATACGGTGCACTTAGCATTCCAATCACGGGACCGGATGGCGAAAGCAGGGTATTGAGCTCGTCGACCATGAGTGCGAAGATGTTGAAGGAGATTAAGGAGTATACGGAGGGGAGGGTTGGGAACTCTTCTGCTAGTGGTACATCTGCGTTTCCTGGTTCTTTGCACGTTGAGGTGGAGAAGTTGCCTTTGTGAGATGAGCAGTTAAAGAACTGCTGATGTTGTATGTTGTAACGGGACTGCCAACTTCCTTCCTATATGTCTATGGACACTTTTATTTATTGTAAATTGACCTTAAATTCGCATTTCGCCCCCCATGTTTGCTTCCACCGTGACAACCCAACATCATGATGTCCCATCTCCCTCAATGTTCGTTGTTCGTTGTTCGTATCCCCTAGTGAGCTTTCTGTTGCTTCTTCTAAAATCCGGTATTACGAGGTGTGGTTAATCGTAGGAAACATCACCCGCGCCAAACAAGGACTCAGGCTCCAGTTGTCATTGACAGGTACCAGGCCCGGCCCGCGGTTCCCATCGGAGTCGCCGCACCCACATACATCTTCGCCATGCCATTTTTCCATGGCCCCAACGATGCCAACATCAATGGGGGGGTCTTCAACGACATTAACGGCGACCAGAACAGCTATTATTTCATGGCTGAATCTGAAAGCGGTATGGAAAGTGAAGCAAAAGCTGTAAACACAGACTGATTTCAATTTGTCGTCAAAAGTATTCGAGGCTCTGCGCCTTGAAAGCTCTATTAATGCTCGATACTACAATTCCCGCAACCGAACCCGTCCGCCATGCGATCCTGGTACTCGCCAAGATGTGCTTGCGGTCGTCAACCAATGGATATCCGAACCGTCTGATGCAGTCCTCCTGCTTCACGGTATAGCAGGATCTGGAAAATCAGAAATTGCGCAGAGTGCCACAAAACTTTTTGCAGCGGGGGGTAAACCTGTAGCAAGCTTCTTTTTCAATCGCCAGGAGAGTTGCAACACGGATCGCCTTATCGAGACTAATGCCTATCAGCTCGCCATTTTTGATCCGGCAATCAAGCAGCAGATTCTCAAGGCATTCTGGCAAGACAGGAGCATTTTGGACCTTGTTTTGGACCATAAACTGCAGAAATTGATTGTCGATCCCCTCCAATTAATCCCAGCACTGTCCGAGTCGCCCTGGGTCATTGTTATTCGATGAGTGCGAAGTCGGTCGCTTGATAACCATCTCTCGAACCCATTACGATTTTTCGTCACCAGCCATCCAGGACTTCCCATTCGAGCCATTCTTGACAACGACCATTTGGGGGCCATCACTTTACCTCTCGATTTCCAGGATTTCGCTGCGGATGGTGACTTACGTTCGTTTTTAGAAACTAGAGCAGAAGCTTTCGGCCGTTCGTCGTTTGCGCACAGGTGTCATGAATGGACTCGGAGTTTCAGGTACTTCGCAGTATTCTCTTCCGCAGTACCCTCCCAGGATTCACTCTATCACAGCTGCTTGCTGTTGGCGAGCGATACGCATAATTGCCTCGAGTTCGGATGGGTTTGCCATTAGGTCCCTAAAGGTAACTGTGGTCCGTTTTTTCATTTTGTGCAAGGTGCGGGTCGTATCGCCGTCCCGTTCACCAGATAGTGTTGGTAGTACCGTTGCGGAGAGGTTGTCCATCTTGATACCTCTGATCTGCTCTCCTTCATCTCTCTCCTCTCTCTCCCTTTCCTCCCCCCTATCATCTACTTCCCCTTCAACGTCCCCACTGTCCCTGCGGGGTGGATCTGTGATCCAGCTTTGCCATGGGATAGGAAGCATCATCGGCCGATCAGAAAATTCTAGTTCGTATGGATATCGACCTCGGACACGCATTTCTTGGTCGATGAAAGCACCGTAGAATGGTCACGGTGTCCGTGCATTGTCCAGAATCAATCGAACTGCACGACCATGGAAAGGTTCAAGGTCTGACTGTCGAGAGTGATTAATGCAAAAGAGGTCTGGTCACCAAGCTAGCGCACAAGATCAATGTGATGGATAGAGACAAACCGTCACCTCCCAGCGGATGTAGAAAGAGTGAGTCAAAACCATAACCATGATTCAAGCACATTACGACGACGTTTCGGGTCTCATGGCGAACGGACTTTGATAGCAGGGGAATTAGGCCCTTGGTTCTCAGGAACTCCCACTGAGCGTACTTGTGTCAACATGGTTAAATAGATCGAGCAGTATTACGAACGAACTTTGCGTTCGTCATCTTTTGGCACAATATAGCAATGCGCCAGGCTGATTTGACGACCACAGACAATACATTTCGCCCTATCCCGGAGGTCAATTCCTGTGACAAATGCTTCAGTTTGAGTTACATCGGAGTATGCGAAGGGAGGTCCTGCGTTTAGAAGAGGAGGGGTTGGCGTCCAAAGCATTGTCACCACAAAGTGTCGATGCGATTGGCTACGCGCGTCACGATGATGTGGCCTAGCAGTTCCTAATCCTGTCAATTGCCATGAGTGATGAGGTACATCGACGATAGATATTGCTCACTGTAAAGCTTGAATTGTCACAATGAAAAATAGTTGTTGCGAATACGAGAGCCAAAGCCAAAGTAGTAAAAAAACCATTTTGAAAAGTAAGATGAAGTGAAGTGCACAAAGCGCTGATCTGTGCTGGGGAAGGTGGAAGCCAAGAGAGAAGTACAGGTGAAACCCCCTATCCATGCAGAAATTGTCTGAGTATGGGGTGAGAAAAGGGGTGAGCAGCGGCGCAGATGCCTATGACAGAAAACACTCGCAACACTTGCAATGGAACCCGCATTTACGACGATTCACATCTACAGTTAACCCCACATCCAGGACTGGAAACCCACAAACATCCACACCCTCAATTGTCGAAGAGCACTTAGTATCCTGCCAATCACACTCGAGCCCGGACGGCGAAGCAGGGAGTTGAGCTCATCGACCATGATGGCAAAGGTGTTGAAGGAGATTAAGAATATGCAGAGGGTCGGGTCGCGAGTTCTTCTGGTGTTATATCTGAGCTTCCTTCCACAATGATGTGGGAATGAGTGAGACAAAAGTATAAAGTACACGCAGATATTAATGAGATCGACCTTCCTATTTGAATATGGACACCTACTTCTGTTCTTATATACAAAGTCATCGTGAAAGAGTGAAAGGGTGGAATACAGTTGCAACCACCCAACGAGTCCCACATTCGTGGCAAGTACAGCGGATCCTCAACTATTCGTAGAAGTAGATACCAATCTGCCTCCTTTGGCAGAAAGTCATTGTTCCGCCGTAATCAGACAACTGCACACTTCCGTGCGATTCAAACGGCGGTAAATCTATGACGAGACATTCGTGCTTAGCAAAACAAAGCAAGAACTGAGAAACTATCACTGAAGCTACGTCTTCTACTCACCTTTCCCTGGCGTTTGTCATGTGCAAATGGTCGTTTCAATCTTGTGGTTTGGGGGTCTTTCATTAGCGAACAGATCTTATGGTTACCCAAGGAATTGAAGCGCAGAATATGACCAGAGTAAGAAATACGCATGTCCATCCCATGATATGTGCCCGGTAGTTCATATGTCCTGTATAACCGTTGTTCCAGAGAAGGGTTCCGGGATTGGAGTGCGTGAAGGGACAGGTTAAGTTTGTTGACTGTTGTCTGTGTCGCGTGCGGCGTGTCTGGGCAAGCCACCCAGACTGTGTAATGCTCCCTCTGAAGAGGAGACGCGTGCGCCGATAGGAAGAAACCAAGGGGCCTCCGATCTAGCGGGAGTTTAATAGATTGATGGATAAGTGGAGGCGCTTTCAGTTCGGGGCCTCGTGTAGGATGCATCATCAAGGAGTCGATATTCCATACGCGAAGAAAGATCTTCCAATATAGAGAGTTGGAAGATTTTTTGCAATTGGCTAAGACCACAAATCCTGGAATAAGCACCGCTTTGTAATTAAACTGAATGAAGTATAGTTATTAGATGACTAAAGATACAAGAGATACGCAGCGCACCTCCGCCATGGAATATGAACGAGAAGATTGCGTTGAAAGTTGAAGGAGGGTCAATTCTTCGTGGTAGCGTGGCCCTACCTGCACAATCACAAAATCACCACGAATTTTGACCAAGAGGTGCTCGCGGGGGTCTTGCTCAGATTCCTTAACTAGGTGGAGGAAGACCGAGAATGAGGTTCCCCGTACCAGATCCAGACGGACAACATCCACAAATTGTCGACTATGAGAATAACGGGATTAGTATAGTCAGTATGGTATCGTACTCGAAAAAAAGGAGGGAACACACATCTGTGTATGCGACCCTTCAACAACAACAACAGCAGCAATTGCAATCATCGCCACCCCTCCGCCTTCAGTCACCTCTGCGTCATACTCCACAACAGCGGGCTCGTAACTCCAATGACCTTGGTATTCCCAGAACAGTCGATCGTCCTGGACACTCCAGCACCGCATTCCATTCCAGTCACGTAAAAGCACAAATCGCCCCCCTGGAAGCAGTGTAGTTGATCTCAGTGACAGAGATTGGACGCCAGGTGGGAAGGAGGGACTGAGGAATATTTGGTGAGTAACGACAGGTCCAGATGATTCCCGTGTGGAAAATGAACGTGGTCCTTGAACTGTGCGTTTTGCTAGATCAACTAGTTCCTCAACAGCAAGGTCCTGGAGGCGTTGTCCAGGAACATAATTGATGAAACTGCGGGCGTGTAGGTCTGAAATGAGTGCGAACCAAACCTCTCTGGAGAACGCGAGATTGTGAAGACGTCTGGAAACCTATATTATAATAATTATAAGATTTATTCCTATGTTCGAGTGGAGACGAAGTTGAAAACTTACCCGGCTCATGGAAAGGACAGTGAAGACATCACAAAGGCGGAGGATAGTGAGGACAACATCATCCGAGCCGCTAGGGAAGGTTAAGTTGGAACTTGTCTTTATTTCAGAGGGAGCAGAGCGCAAGATACGCTTGAAGCACAGGGCAGATTTCATGCTATGGCTGCCGGTTTGCGTTTCATATAGCTTGTTAACTTATTTATCCTGTAGGACTATCTGTTCGTCATATTGACATCAATGGCACAATGTCAGATCCAAGGGGCAATGTAGTGGCATGTGTACTAGTAATATCACGCGTCATGTGATCAATTTCCAAGCCCAGATCTGAAATGTTGGCAAAACGGAAATCTCTATGTGCGCATAACTTTCTAGCTGCAAGCATGGTCAGAGCAAGACTCAACCCATGACCAGAGAACAACGAACCCTCAACGTGCCACGCCATGACGCACGGATAACAAACTGCTAGTGCTAATATTATGCAATGGCCCTCTAGCACAAGTTTTCATCTTGGACAGC
>QLOJ01003103.1:12865-42549 GCA_003313625.1 Tricholoma saponaceum | reverse complement strand
AACACCTACAGCTCGGTTCTGCCCTTGGCTGGGGACAGCCATCAGGCATTACCCTTCGAGGTATTCTAGCCCTGGTCAAGGCTTGTCCCGAGCTAGAGCACCTGGGTCTCACTTTAGATGCTTCGTCTCTACCATCTCGGACCGCCAGCGAGCTCGAACTCGATACAGAACCATTAAATGCCAAAATATGCGCACGCACATCTTCTGTTAACACGAAGATTACTTACCTGCTGGTTGGGGACTCTACCATCGAGGATGCACGTGCAGTAGCGGAATTCTTATACCCCATATTCCCAAACGTTAGGGGAATTGGGGGCGTGTGGCTTTACTTCCGCGCAGGATCATTCACCCACCAAGAGCGGGAATGCCATTCATTGTGGCAGGATGTCGTATTGTTTATGATGGAGGCTCGTCATCGCGCACATTCAAAGACGCCACCTCTCCATCGTGGCGCTCCTAGTGTCAGTGATGAATATGCCTTGGCGTACTCAATCTAATGTGATTCTTACATGCCGTCTAACTCGGGTCACTGGTATATGGTTTGATTGGACATAGTGCCATTCAAGACTAAATTGCACGTTGTCGACGCCAAGTGTGAAGAACCCTAGGATCAAAAGAACATCGTCCTTGAGAGAGCGGAATCGGTGTAACTGTTGGGTGCAGTAGTAAAAAGAATCAAACCTGGTCTCGCGTATCCCCGGGATCCCCGCTCCTCCTTTCCCTTTACTTTAAATATCTATCCATTATCCAGAGCAGTTATTTTTGTCCTGCCTTCCCATTAGCCATGCACAGGGGTGCGAAGCACCGTACGTGATCTACGCAACATGTGGCAAGAATGTTTATCGGATACCCGGAAATCACGCATCCTTGGAGCGCCTCCACAAACCCTAAGTATCGAAACTGGCATCCGTGCGGGCAGAAGGTATTCATAGACGTGATTGAGGGCATTGATCTCTAACTTGAAGTAGACGGTGTCCCGCACATTTTGCAAGTTTTGATGGTGTCATGAGTCACTCTCGATTGTGATATGGGCTGTCCCAAACCGTCCAAGAGACCAAATCCATAAAGATCTTTGAAAGGAAGAAAGTAGCTGCCAGTGACTGAGGTCGTTTGCTGTCAGTACAGGTGTTAGCCCTGAACGCATGCACATCTAACATGAAATTCTTCGAAGGTATCTAATATCATCATTGCGAACTACTTTTCGCTAGGGAGGATGAGGATTCCATATATTGACTCGTTGACACGTACGCTGTACGAGCAGTGATAACTACAAAACAACAGAAAGACTACTGAAAGTCTACGACGCGTTGCTTGACAATCGCACGCACCATACATCCATTCCTTTGTATCACCTGGGTGAACTAGTTCTCCCGCAATCGCTTCTTAGGACGTGGCGACGATTCTCGTTGAGGATAAGTTAACCTGGTCCGTTCAGGGGATATATCTATGTCTGTATGAGGTGTCGTATGTGGATCCTTCGGTACGAAGGTATTCATGACATCGTTGAGATATTTTTGCCTTCGCTCAGTCTCGTTCTGGGTAGCTGCGAGATCCTCGCGTGTGGCTTCTATTTGCTTGAGCCGTTCAACGGTTCCCTCTAGGATGTCGATGATATGGGAGTGAATGTGAATATATTCGTAGGCACGGAATTGATATGCCAAAACCAGAGTGTGCCACCATTGCAACACCATTGGTTTGAGCTCTTTGAAGTAGGGGTGGAATTTCTCTATGACACTGTCCATCAATTTAGGTTTCTTGAGTAATGCCTGCTTCTTCTTAAGGAGAATGGTGTCTATCTTGGAGTCGAAGAGCTCGTAAACCAACACTTCAAGTGTTTTGTCGCGGGGAACATCTACATCCTGGTCAGGAAGTAATTCGTCTCGAATCATCCTGGTCCCTGGGCCTTTACGTGTCAAGCAAAGGTTGACCAGAACCCACAAGATGGATTCCATATCGTGTGCAGCATCATGGAAAAACAACGCATCTGGCTGCAAGAAAATATCTGAGTGGAATTCAGCTGTCATTACCTCAGCACTCATGTACGGGAGTGTCCCCTGGCAAATCAAATTGGTCACAAAAATTATCGAGTACGTATTGCTGACTGCGTACTGTGCGATGACTGCTTCGGGCTTCATGATCTCTGAACTGTGGTCGAAGAACATCCTGAAAGGTTGATAGATCCATGTCAGGAGATCAGGGGTGGCATCTAGGTAATGCTCACCGCTTTATTCCAGTGCAGATCGGCAGGCAAGACTTTACCCTCCAAACCTAAATTGAAGAATTGCCGCCTCATGGTTATGACCTCGGGAATATAATGCAAAACACCTAGAGGGCCAACAGCCCGCAGAGCTTTGAACACGACATCATCGTCGATGGAATACGGCATGTTTCGTGGGTCGTCGGAGAGAAGTTCCTTGAATCCCCGAATACGTGCTACTGCCAAATCGTAATACTTGATTGGCCCAAATTCTTTGGTCACCTTTGAGTGACCAAAATCAATGAGGCGTCCTGTCATATCAGCATCACCGCCGGCACTGGTGGGCATTATGATTATATTTTCAGGGCTGAGGTCGCAGTGGACACCCCCTTTCTTATAGAAACTGTGGTGATCTTGGAATCATGATGAGTCTTCAAGCTTTATAATAAGAGGTAAAGGGTAGACTGACCTTTGACAGCAGCGAGCATGACTTGAACTAATTCAAGAAGACTCTTGAAGTATTGTATCGGCCAGCCTGAATGAGGTATTACAAGTTGCGTATGAGCCCTTGATACAAGGGTTCTAGCAGCGGTGGAGAAATGTATAGGACGTCCTAGGTCGGTAACCACAATGTGTGAATATGATTCAGTGTCTTCGCTGTTCTCACCGTGGACGCGTTTCGATCTGATATTATCCTGTCGAACCTCAGATGGAATATTTTTGCGGATCCACTCCAAGGTACAATCGACATTTCCATCAATCGTGATGTCCTCATAGGAATACAAACATTCTTTGGCAGAATCAAAAGGACGGTACCGATCGGCTTCCAAAGGTATGCCTGCCTCACTGGAAGGGTTATAGTATGGGCGCCAATAACGTTGAAGGAGGAATGTCTGTTATGCCTGCATCAACAGAGAGGGCATGATACAAAATCCGGTCTCACCTGAGTAGGTTTGAACCTCTCTTCATATTTTACGACCTCCCAGACGAGTGTAGCCCGTCCAACCATGACCTCCGATTGTTCAGCAGTGGAGAGTGTCCGTACAGTGACAACCCTTTCCCTCCTACCTTCTTTGGAAGGAATGTCAATCACCCAGCGCATTTGGTACTTGTTTTCCCGGAAAATGCGGGAGTCATCATCGATTTCATAAGACGGGCAAAATGTGCCTGACTCTGTGTTATAAACCTCCATAGTTGGATCCCACCCGATCTGATGCGCAGCCAAAACAGTGAAGCTTGCGATCACCTGGATAAACTGCCTCGGATTCTGAAGGAAAAAGAAGACTATATATGAGTGAGTGATGCTATAGAAATGGCTACGAACCTTGTGAATGTTGATAGGCGTTGAAGTTCCAAGGATGCCTGATCTATCACTCAAAAGCACAGTCAATTGATCGAAGCAAAGCACCAGCCCCACGACGAATCGTCGATCCAACTGTTCACCAAGTACTTGGCGCATGTAACGGTATAGTTGAGTACATGCCTCCAGCCAGTCTTTTTCCCCGTACTTGGCTCTAAGTTCCATAGGGACATGGACTTGACGCCACCATATACTCATGTTCTGTTTCTGGTGAATAGTGTTAGATATTGATGGTAACAGCAATTAACGACAAACCTCTTTTTCTTTTTCTTTTTCGTTCTCGCTTCTGTCCATCTTGACTTGCACCCTCCTTGCCTTATTACATTCTTCTCTTGCCAGGGCTATCGCATCGTCTAGCTCCTCAATGACAGTACTGCTTGTTACATTGACGCAGGTGGGGCGGGTATTCGCAGCACCTTCGTGGGGTGACTTCGACATGCTGTGACGATCCACCCATACCCCGTTTACGCGCCTGTCGCTGGTAAACCCTGCACTAGCCTTAACGGCATCAGATATAGCACTGGCGATGTCGATGAATGGTTCATAGTGCTGGGCTTCCCCAACACTGTCCAAGGCTGGCATGCTTTCCCATCGTCCGTTTTCATATGTGGAGTCCTCGCACAGTTCCTGGAAGACCTCGTCAACACAGGATTTTGGGACAGGGAGGATGTTATCGAGGAATTCCGTAGTATCACAAACAAAAAAATGGTTGTGCAAGTCTTTCCTGCCAGAGTCGTCATCGATATCAATAGGAAAGGCCTTCACTGTCTGTACCACGGGAGTGCCAGGCGTTTGAGGCCTCATGGGGAGTGGCTGGGGTGGGGCTGGACCTCCTGTACTTCTGCGGGCTAATTGCTGCAGATGTTGACGATGAGCTACTCTATATTTTAGATGTCGATAATGATAAATACTAACCTTGGTACGGGCCATTGAGAATTGTCGAAGACTTGATAGATTTGGTGTTGAAGTGGAAGATTGGCACTATTGAAGTGATGACAAGACGGCAGAGACAACCCAAGTCAGTCACTGGGAAATGCAGGTTGAGAAGAAGTGCTTTGCTATTTAGTGAACGAGGGACATCAAATGAAACAGCGGAGTGGATTTGTATCCACGTTCACCGGGGAAATCCGTAACATCGACCACCTGGCATAGTTGAGAATACAGTGACTGTAGTACATACATGCTTCAGTAAACCTGCAAGGTGGTCGTCGTGGATGTCACGCGGTGACTCAGAAAACGGTCGATCGTGGCAACACCCTCTGATTTCTTCTGGAGCGCAACCTAAATTCTCCATATTGCCCTAGATCGTGTTCCAATGCACATCGAATCGGTTGTCTCTACATCATCTTGAAGCCAGCTGCATTGGCATACGTAGCATTCCAGCAGGTTTCAATCTTTGTCAAGCTGTTGTCTGCATAAAGAGGCACAGGTTTGTACCACAGGAAACGGTAAACGGGAATCTATTAAGTTTTCTAACTTGGCCTTCGACGAATATCCGCCTGCGCCCAATTGCAAGACAAATTATCACAATCCGATATTAGCGCAACGAGAGGTGGCGGTGCGAGTCGATCGCTGGAAAATGCAACTTGAGAAGAGGTGCTTTGCTAGGCTTTGTTGTGCTGTGAATTAAATGAAGGCCATCAAATCAGATGCGGAGTAAGTACCTTGATGCATCATCGCTCTGGACGAACACGAAAGTTTTCAGACGCCCCATCATGCATCATCATGCGTCGACTTTCCTCTGGCTTCTGTGTAGCATGGAACGCTGGACGCTTGTAACTCTGATCTGAGCATCCCAATAAAGCTGTTATCGCATTCCGATGTCATACATCATCGATCAATTATTCAGACAGACTTGTTCAATATCCTTGGCCAAGAGACCTAAAAGCTTTCCACCACAAAGCTATTCAACCTGATCTCAGTTACTTCTGTGGAGCTCCGGCATGATGGTGTCGATCTACCCACGATGCTTTAGCATTTCCTCTGGCATGACCGTCCCTTGGGTTGAGCTTGAGCAAGGCCTGCTCAGGTTCATCTGTTCTTGAAGTATTCTGCCTTCAGATAAAGAGTCCTGTCTTCGCAGGAACCAAAGGATTAATCTCAAATCCCCTTGATAATGTTTTAAATCAGAACTCTTGTGACCAAGAATAACCATCGGAGTCGGTCCGCTCATTGCAGTATTGCTTTACCTAGTGACAACTAAGACTTAGTCGAACCTTTCTAGATTCATCTGTATCTTATTAGAGGTGAGGACCATTCATGATTCGATATCACCAGGTTGCTGAAATCGCGAAATTCCAGGGGCTTTAAACTTTACCACTAATCCAAACTCGGTAGAGCCGCTACACACGGCCCCCCATCAAGACTCCCTCTTCATTGGGCAACAGTTATAAAGTCTGGGGTTGAGGTAATTGCTTCACACCTCTATCGCATGCACTCCAGAATCCGATCTGTGGTTCCTACGCTGGCCGGCACGGATGTTTATCTCTTTCTACCACCTATGTCATTGACAGACCTAGGCCTGTAGATCTTACCCCGGATCCAAAGCATGATCCTCACAATTACCTGCGGTATATTGCTTCCAATCTTCTTACAGCTGTCACCTTTAGTGCGTTGTTTGACTAAATTGTTAGCAAGACACATTTTATATTAATTCGGTGGACAAATCACTCCTAGCATTGATCCTCTGTGTTGCCTTAAAGCAAACGTGGTACGTATGGAAGTATCGTACCAAGTGGATGCTACCGATGGTTGTTGGAGTGTATAGTAGGTGACGTAGTCGGCTTTTTTCTTTGAGACGCTTATTCCTCATAGCATTTGCCCTTGGCATCGGAACCCGATTTGGGCTTCACGACAGTCCAGATTCACCAGTGTTGTTTATTGTAGAATATCTGCTTGTTGTTCTCTCGGTATGTCCTTCATTGCTGTTAGCACCTGAGAGTAGAAGCACAGCTGCAGGCTTACCTTTTTCTCGTAGCCATGCGCCTTTATTGCTGTGGACTATGTTCTTCTTGGCCGCCTAGCTAGGCACCTATATTCGGAGGAATCGCTTCTGATGTCCCCACGAACGATCACCATAGTTTTCCTCTCGTCAGACGTTGCTACCTTCCTGCTTCAAGTACGTCGATTTGACGTATTCACTCCTACATGACTTGCCTTATGTGGACTCAGGCTATAGGTGGATCGCTTTCTTTGTCTGCAACATCTGCCGAACGTATGCTAACGGGGTCACGCGTCAGTATAATTCCTGCGTCAAAGATCTCGCTTACACGCAGCAGATCTTTCTCGCAGGACTTGCCCTCCAACAATTGTCCTTCTTTATGTTCACATGCATTTTTCTGGCGTTCTTGCATAGTATACACCATCGAAGACCACAAGTATGGCATCACGACCGGCTTAAACCTTGGTATAATGACTGGCGAGCCTTGGCAACTGCATTGTTCATTAGCTGCGTCGGGATATTGGTGATTTCAAACGTACTCACGCTTACGTTTCATATTACTGGCTTAATTCTGTCTGCAGATTCGTACTGGATTCCGTCTAGTCGAGCTGTCAGAAGGGTTCTTGGGTCGGCTTGCCACTTCTGAAGCCTTTTTTTACGGACTGGACACCCTTCCTTTATTTATTGCCATCTCTGTGTATATCCCGTTCTGGCCCGGTCGATTCGTACCCGCAAGGTCAAGGGAAGCAACGAAAAATCACGATGGAACAGGCTCAGGATGTGAAAGTACTTCGGGATTCAGTGGTCACAAATAAAATACATGATGTAATGCAAACTGTAAGGCCAAGATACAGTCGTTCATCGGTTACTAGATCGTATCGTACACAATCATCGCCTCGCCCCTAGACAGTCGTAATATCAGACTACATTACATCTCGTAAATACAAGAACATACCTCTTTTCTTGCCCCTTGATTGGAGGTCAGATCTAGATGCAAAACGATAGCAGGTACGAGAGACCTCACCTCTTCCTTCCATGCAATTTGTGCTTTCAGTTCGGTCAGTCCGAATAATAGAATGACTTCGAAATCCAAAATGTAGCAAATCTTTCCCAGAACTGATAACAATCGGCGTGGTTTTAGATTCTTGCTGATTTGTGAAGTGTCCGCCATAATGTAACATAATGTCGTATACATATCTAGCTTCAAGTCAGTCTACGCAGAAGCGGTATCAGCCCTCAGAACAAACTCGCCAGGATCAACATCCAGCCACTGAGGATTCTCCGAACTGCCCCTATAGCATATCAATTCGCTCTGGATATGGTTGAGGGATGTGCGATTATTTGCCTGCAGGAAGAACGGTCTTCGGAATTCTGTCGTTTCATATACTTGGATGCCCTGGATGCTAACAACATTGAGCTCTAGAAATACCACGCTCATGCTGCGAACCTTGTCCAGAATGACAGCAAAGACACCGGGCAATCCCTTTAGTCCTGACGGCGAGGTAAAGATTGTTGATGATCGGTGTCGGTGCTCTTCGTCTGTGGAGTCGAAAACGACGGTGGATTCGACACCGTACGCAATCTTTGACATGCGAGCAGCGACAAGATGGTCGAGATAAAACGAGACCGCCCCATCCGCTACTGCCTTATTTCTGTAGTTTCATGATGTTATGGGGGAAAAGCGGGAGGCTTCTAGATTGGCACCTACACATGGCTGTCAGGGCGACAAAAACGGAGACCCTTCTGATGCGGTTCCAAAGACCTTTTGAGTTCACTGTAGAGCCAATCACTAGCTCCAAAGCCGCCGACCAGAAATACAGACTATATAATAATTTTACAATCAGAATTGTCTGAATGGAGGTGCGGACTCACTGATATGGTTTTTGTGGTAGACACCCGTTCAAGTTGTTGAATTACAGACTGGACAATACATTCAATGGATAAATCAAAAAAGGTTGCAACAACGGGACTGCTTGACTGTTAGGCGAAATGACCTATTCTCATGACTGAGATTGAACTTGCCCAAGTAATTTAAGTTGCCCGAAACGAATACCACGATCTGTATCTGTGTCACGAGTACTCCCGAACTTGATGAATTGAGGATCGGTTTTATTTCTGAACGTTATCTTAGTGGTTTTGTCGAAACAACGGGTGATGTTATCAATATCACCCGCAAAGTTGGAGTTGCGAAGTAAGTCTGCGATGATCCCCTAGTTTGTACGCCACTCGGAAAACGCCCAATAGTACATAGGACTTACTTTCAAAAAACTCCCGGGCACGACACATCACCTTGAAAGAACCTTGAAAATGACCTGCCAGAAGCCTTCAATGAGAGAACGAACCAGACAATCAGATCATGAGAGCTTACACTCTGGCGGTGCGATTTCAGTGACAGAGATCCCCTTCGAAGACGAAGCTTGGGCGTAGGCACTAATATCAATCGTACCTCCACCAGCATCAACTATTATAATACCATCGCCGTTCTGCAGTACAGCATTGAGCTTTTTAACAGCCTGAATAGAAACGAGCTGACGTACTTTCAGAGCTTGAATTCCAAGGCCGTTTAGAATACAAAAATGAAGACTTGCTTCGCCCTCGGTGACAAAGCGAATTTGTGAACGACCCGCATGTGTGTCTGGAACCAGACCTGCCATAACTGCTGCTCTGCGCATTTGCTCTTGCTGCACACCTTCCCACCCATTCGGATGACTTAGTACATAATCAATCTCCTGCTCTAAGGAAGCCCAGAGCTCATTGTCGTCTTCGTGAGTGTCTTGTATGTATGTCTTTGCGCAATCATAAAGGTATCGCATGAAGTCGCTGAATAAATTGATCACAGATTTGTTCTGTGGCAAGGGCCGTAGATGGGCAAGGATGCCAGCTGAAGAATTGTTAGTCGATTTAGGATACAGGTACAGCTTGAACCTTGACAGGGAGCATAAGATTCTGTTCGGTGAACAAAGGGGAAGAACTACCATTCCGCTTTTGTCCAGCCTTCGTCTTGTGCTGTGTGCTCGACGCCTTCACAAGTTGCTTCTGCGCCAACAGCACGAACTCTGCCTTCTCGATCATAGTAGATGATCGTCGGAATCTTCGAGGCTCCACCAACCCGTTCTTGTGCAGGGAATCTACAAGATGGGATCATCAGTGGCTCACAAACTTGAACTCGCTAGGTATATGTAGATCTTCACCTTGTTACGCCTTTGATTTCAGGGACTTCACCAGGATTAAGGATGCTGCAGGAGAACATTATCGAGGATGCTATAATATAGGTCTGTCTTGGACATACCTGTAGGATATCCCGCTATAGGTGGTGCCAACATCAAATGCCAGTACAAGTTTACGAGAAGTTCCGTTATATGAAGAGCGAGTTGAGGACATGATGTCGATAGTTGAACCCGAAAGACTGTTCCGCAGTATTCGTTCGCCACTGGCCTTTTGTATAGACGCTCACCGACTGGGACATGTGCTACACACGTTGCATTGCCATAAGGATAAGATCGATTCGAACTCGATAGTCGATGTCGTGACAGCTTTGTTCAACCAAAGCAATGCGAAATCCTTTCAGCCCAAAGACCTCAAGTCGCCTCTCGCCACGTAGCTTCAATGTCATGCCCCAGTATTTCAAGTTCGTTAAGAGTTCTATACGGCAGATGTCGCGAAAACGGGGTGTGGGGTGAAAGTGGTTGTAGACCAAGAGGGCTCATCAAAGCTGGCGACAGTTGACAGTCCTACGCCCATAGAAAGTCATCACCATAATTCATATCCACCAGACTCGACTCCAACACAACAGGATGCCACCAAAAGGGACGCAGGATGACGCGAATTAGCGGTATTTCAAGGTAAAACGAATCAGGTGCTGAGGGCCGTTCAGGTACTGTCACTTCGTCCTTCAATTGACTGACCTCCGATCTCGCACTGTCGAGAGCTCCGCGCAGAAAGACGAGTTCCTCATACATGTCACGTTGTCTTGCTAGCACCCTGTTGGTTTCGAAAATGTCGGATGTAGTGGAGGTCGCGTGGAAGGAGAGCAGTATGACTCAATAAGTTGACTTACGGTGGTTTTCATTACTTCGTCTATTCCTGAAGGTGTCTACTCCCAACTTCCATGTCTCAAATAAAGCTAATACCGATGCAGAGAGTGTTATTCGTTCAGCCTCCCGTCGAAGTTCTACAAACGGTCTTTTCTTGGGCCCTGTCACCGTCCTTCTTCAAGTTCTTGCATCCGTCACTAGCACCAGGCCTCAACCTCCATGGTCTCAGGTACTTCGGTTGAAGAAGTCGATTGTTCGAGTTTGCAAGATGTGGCATTCAGTCGGTACTAAACTCCCTTACGAAGATGTTGTGTTCCGTCGTCAGACTCGTCACGGTATTGGTCAGATCCCCGCCTTCATTCGTACATCGGATACTTCAGTGGAGATCTCCATACCACACTTTGCTCCCCACGTCTTAAAAGTCTTGTTTACTTGGGAATTGGAATCCGCACACCCTCTTGCTGTTATCATCAGTGCTTGGTCGTTGCCTTCCTTGGAAAGCTTGGCGTTCGACATGCATAGCTGGTTGTGGACCGCCAACGATAAATTAATAAGTTCAGGAACAATTCACCCGTTCCGTCTGAACATTGGGAAGCGTTTTCGGTTTCTTATGGTGGGCCCGACCATCTATTTTCCACCCTAAGGATGCAGGAAATCGTGGACGCATGCTCATCTCTTGAGCATCTAGTCATGAGATTGGATGTATCAGTGGTATCTATCGCGCATCAGAATATCAAGCGAATCGATTTCTTGGACATCTAAGGGTCCATGTTGCTTCACCGACAATTACCCTCAGGAGATGACAGTGCTCCACCGAGTGAGTAATGTCAAGGATGTTCCTGCACTACCATGCATGGGCTTTCGTCAATGTTTGATTTTCTTCTACGACTTTTCAGGAATATGTCGCAGAATCTGATGAGACGGATTCTATTTGTCTGAATTCTTGGATTCGGATGGCGTTGCACTGGACTTGGATTCAGACGCGAACTCGGGTTTTATGATTTATGCGATTGCCAAATGTGCCGAACGGCATAGGTGGTAGAACAGTCTGTCTTGTCCTTGATCCAACACAATATATGTGAACCTTTGATGCCATGTTATCGTAAAAGGAATTCTACAGACAACGTAAACCTGTCACCGTAGTTTCAGGGTGTTACGTACTAAGCGTGTGGCTAGCCTCAGACATTAGGCGAGCTACAAGAGCAAAAATCTGATCGTTCATCGGTCTCATATACAATCCTTGCCTCGCCCCTAGATAGTCACAACGTTAGATTACATTACATCTCACAAAATACAAGAACACACCTCTTCTCTTGTCCCTTGATCGAATGTCAAATTTAGATGCAAGGCAATGGCAGGTACGAGAAATCTCACCTCTTCCTTCCACGCAATCTGTGCTTTTAACTCGGTCAATCCGAACAACAGAATGACTTCGAGTTCTAGAGCGTAGTAAATCCTCCCCGTTCCTGACGATAGGCGTGACTTTAGATTCTTGCTTATTTGTGAAGTATCCGCTCCAATGTAACATATCGTCGCATACATATCTAACTTCAATTTAGCCCGCATAAATGGCTATCAGTCCCAGGAGACACTTGCCAGCATCAACATCCAACCACTTAGGATTCTCGGAGGCGCCCTTATAGCATTTCAACTCCACTACTGTGTCTTCAAGTCGGGATCGATCAGTCGCTAGCTTGAAGTACGTTCGTCGAAATTCTGTCGTTTCATGGACTTGAACACCCTGAATGCAAACTTGGATTGAGGTCCAGAAATGCGATACACATATGCGAACCTTGTCTAGAATAACGCTAAATGCACCGGGCAACTGTTTCAACCCTGACAACGAGACAAACATCGATGGAGACCGGTCTAGGTGTTCACAATCCGTGGGGTCGAAAGGAATGTTACATTCGATGCCGTATGCGATCTTTGACATACGAGCAGCAACAAAATGGTCGAGATAAAACGACACTGCGCCGTCTGCTACTGCTTTGTTTCTGTAGTTGCATGACGTTATGGTGAAGAAAGGACAAGTTCTGCACGCACACATGGCTGTCAGGTCGACAAAAACGGAGACCATGTTTCTCGAAAGAATTCTTGAGTTGATTGTATAGCCAATCACTAGCTCCAAATCCGCCGACAAGAAAGACAGACTACACGGTGACATTACGAATAGAGTGTCCTGAGCGGAGGGTCGGACTCACTGATATGGTTTTTGTGGCAGAGTTTCGTTGTTGCATGACGGCCTGCACGATACATGAAATTGAAGGTTCAAAAAAGGTCGCAACATCTTGTCTGCGTAACTGTCAGGTGAGTTGCTTTCACAACTAAGATTGAACTTGCCCACGCAATGTAAGTTGCCCAGAACGAATGTTGAGCTTCGGATCTGCGTCACGAATACTCCCAAACTTGATATATTGAGGATCAGATATACTCCTGAAGGTCAATTTCGTGCTAGCGTCAAAACGGTTGGTGATGTTTTCAATATCGTCCGCAAATTTCGTGGAGTTGCGAAGTAAGTCTGCCACAATCTCTTAGCCATATGCGTCAAACTTCAAACATAACACAGGACATACTGTCAAAGAACATCCGGGCACGACTCGTTACAAAGTAAGAACCTTGGAAATGGCCTGCCAGAGAACTTCACTTAGATAACGAACCAGACAGTCAGATCATGAGAGCTTACACTCCGGCAGTGCGATCTCGATGACAGAGATCCCCTTCGAAGAGGAAGTCTGAGCGTAGGCACTAATATCAATCGTACCTCCACCAGCATCAAGTATCAGAATACCCTCGCCGTTCTAGAGGACAATCTTGAGTTTGAATCCCCCGCCCTGACAAAAGGTGACGCACCTTCAGAGCTTCAGTTCCAAGGCCGTTCTGAATACAAAAATGAAGACTTGCTTCGCCCTCAGTGACAAAGCGAACACGCGAACGACCCGCATGTGTGTCTGGAACAAGGCCAGCCATAATTGCTGCTTTTCGCATTTGCTCTTGCTGCGCGCCTTCCCACCCATTCGGATGGGTCAGTACATAGTCAATCCGCTGCTCCAAAGAAGCCCAGAGCTCATCGCCCCCTTCGTGAGTGTCCTGTATGTATGTCTTTGCACAATTGTAAAGGTATTGCATGAAGTCGCTGAATAGATCGATCACAGTTTTGTTCTGCGGCAACGGCCGTAGATGGCGATGGACGTCAGCTGAAGAACCGCTAGTAGATTTGGGGCGCAAGTGCAACTTGAACCTTAGTAGGAAAAATCAGGTTCTATTCGGCGGACAAAGGAGAAAGGCAAAATAACTACCATTCCGCTTTCGTCCAGCCTTCCTCTTCCGCGGCCAGTTCGACAGCTTCACTCGTTGCTTCTGCGCCAACAGCACGGACTCTGCCTTCTCGATCATAGTAGATGATCGTCGGAATCTTCGAAGCACCGCCGACCCGTTCTTGCGCAGGGAACCTACAAGAATGTAAGAGCGTTAGCAGCTCACGAACTTGAAGCCGGTAAGAGTGCAAATCTTCACCTCGTTACGCCTTTGATTTCAGGTTTTTCGCGAGGACTGAGGATGCTGCAGAAGAATGTTATCGGAGATGTCATCATATAGGTCGGTCGTGGACATACCTGTAAGATATCCCACTGTAGGTGGTGCCAACATCGAATGCTAGTACAAGTTTGCGAGAAGTTTCGTTATATGGAGAGCGAGTGGAAGGCATGATGTTGGAAGGTTAAATGAAGACTGTTGCGCAGTCCTCGTTCGCCACTTGCCTTTTGTACAGACGCTCATCGACTGGGACATGCGCTGCACACGTTGCATTGACATGAGGATAAAATCCATAGCTGATGTCGTGACCGCCTTTGTTCTACCAAAGCGATGCGAATTCCTTTCCGCTCAAAGGCCTCGAGTCGCCTCTCGCCTGACATTTCCAGATTCCCCAGACGCAGCTTCAATGTCTTTCACCAACCCTTCAAGTTCGTTAAAAAGGCCTATGCGGCAACTGTCAAACGCAGAAACAGGGGGAACAAAGTGGTGGTAAACCAAGAGGGCTCATCAAAGCCGGCGACAGTTGTTGATAATCCCACACCCATAGAAAGTCATCACCATAAACCTTTTCCACCAGACTCGACTTCTACACAGCAGGATGTAACCAAAAGCGACACGCAGGAGTCTACAATTGACACTGCCCATTTACAGCCTGAGGAACATGCCGTAGACAATTCAATGACACAACCTGAAGTGAGTGACGAATTCATGGCTTCTGCACGTTCTAATGCTAGGAGCCAGTCGAAACGGTCAGATCAGCATGAGAACCTATCGACGCTTCAGGAAGACAGGATCACAGTCACGCCTCCGAAGAATCAGGTGCAAGAGTTGGAGAACGGCACTCAACATGAATCAACATCCCAACGTACGTCGAACACAGATGACACGGAAAAAGGACAGAAACAATCAGAAGACATGGAGTCTTGGAACCGTTACAATCACAATTTCGAGAAAGAGAAGATGGTTATGGAGAAGAAGCTGGACCATACCGTGACCGAGTTGAAGACTGCTCAGCGTCTAAATCAGGATTTAGAGGAGCGCAATAAACATATGACGAATCAACTCACGGCTTTATCAATCCAGCTGCAAGGAGCAGAAAATCAGCATCAACGAACACTCCAGCTGCTCGAAACGAAAAGGACGGCATTGAAAGGCGCTCAGGTGTTCCTCACGAAGGAAGACTCCCTGTCGGGTGCTGACGTCATAGCGATGGTCGACACCTTGAATGCAGAAATTCTTCAGATAGCAGCGTTCATGGCGGATCGCCTGGATGATACAGAAAGAGATCTACACGTTCGCTCCGGAGAAGCAGAGGCGGCACGCAACAGTGCTTTTCAGAGTGTAGGCGAGCATATGGTTCGCCTCTTGAGGACTAGGCGCCAACCAGATGACGATTCCATGGGATTACAGATCGCGCTGCAGATTTGTCTGGTCTATTCCTGTACTCGGATCGTCGAATCTTGGATGCCAGGGTACTGGCATGAAGGAAGCTTGCTTGCCGATCTCTATTCTCTGATTGCCCAGAAAGGTCAGTCCCGTTCGAATGCATAAATAAGGAGGGTGGCAGCTGAGTATCGCAGAGGGACAGTCCGTGTCGGGAAGGTGGCGCGCGATCACTCGCTCCCATGTAAAACAACTTGCGAATTTTGATCGCCTTATATTGACCTTCATCCTTACCGAGGTTGGCAGCGTCCTAGCGGTGGCTGGGTGGTCGAAAAGATTCTTGGAAGAGCAAGGATTTTCGGAAATACTTCAAGAGAAGCTGATGATCACTGCAACGTTGGCGCTCCGTCTACAAACTGCCATCGGTGAAAGCGTCATATCGGGGGACATGAAGACGCTGCTAGTTTCGCCGAACGAAAGCTTCGATCCAGATATAATGGAGGATGGATTCTCTCAGGATGGAGGTGCGGAGACGGAAGTAGAAGAGCGTGTTGCTGGTACGACCGACATTGGGTTGCAGAGATCGACGAAGGGGTCAAGTATTCAGATTCTGAGAAAGCCAAAGGTAGTCCTGTGTTCGGCACTAGACTAGGTAGAGTCCCGAAGTTTCCAGAAAGACTCGGCGGTTGGACATGGCTGGCGGTCGGATATCATGGCTGTAACCCTCATTCATATCTTCTAAAGTATATTAGGGCAATGAACGTTTTGACTATTGATCGGAGTGATATCACAATGAAGGGTAGCACATTCTTGATCCAAAGCTACGGCAGACACAGGCCCAGAACACAGTCTCAAGAGACCCATTCCGAAAGGAATCAGGCCAGCGAACCTCATCTCCATTCTGAGCGCAGAGCTGCCACCTGTGGATAAATCATATCATCGCCCGAGGAAACAATGAACATCAGGAAACGTAGCTTACTTGGAATTAAATACAAGGGCGTGGAGTCTGGGCAGGAGCCAAATCCAACGGTGTATCTTCCAACAGGACGTCGAACGAACTTGACGATTGGCTATAGAGACGAAATGGAGCTGTTCTTCTGCTGGATAGTCGCTTCACGCTATGTTGTTTGAGTCAATATTGTAATTTGAATGGTTCCTCCATGAGTCATGACTGACATCGAGAACCAGAACTTTGCGCTGCAAGCTCACCTGGTTTGGCTTCGTGGTCCATCCCTCCTAACATGAAGACCACATATCGCAAGGCCAGCAGATGCATGCACCGAGGCGTGAGGCTTATGGAAGTTTGTGTCGAACGAAGTTGAAACCCGTGACGTTCCACCCGAGCCCGCAATGTCGTGCATGCATTCTTGACTCCTTCGAGTTCCTTGCAGGTCAAACACTTTTCGGTACCAATACTAAATCCAAATCGAATCATGTTCTGCATATATTTCGCCAACCTCATACATCAGCGACCTCGTCGTGCACTTTTCAAGCTTGGAACTGCAATGTTATTAAAAATATTATATCTTCTATTCAAGCTCCAGTTGCAGATCAGTGCGAATTCAATCAGTCATCGTCATCCCAGTTGCCTGACTGCTGTGGCACTTTCGGTCCACCTGCCGGTTTGCTCATGATAATACTATCAACACTGAGCACCGACACCGCTGCCTCCGTAGCCAGTTTAAGGGCCCAGCTTTTAGCAGCGAGCGAGTCGTAGATTTTGTGTTCGTTAGCTTGCAGCGTCCCGTCCGTTTCAGCCTATATTCACAGCGATCAGAATTAATGCAAGATGGTGCATAGAAAAGAGAAGATCATACCTCAACATCAACACCCCAGGATTCACCACCCTTCTGCTCATGCTTGGCCCACAAGCGACTAAGCACCTCGTTACCCTCTGCCCCACCCATCGCATTCTCCGCCAGCGTCCTTGGCACCACTTCCAGCGCCTGCGCATACCTCTTCACTGCATGCTGTGCCAAGCCTTTCAGCCCGCTCCCATACGTCTCCACCCTCCGTGCCAACTCCAGCTCCGTCGCACCCGCACCCGACACCAACCTCGGGTCCTTGATCAAGCTCTTGATCACATTCACACCATCGTCAACCGCACGCTCTAAGTCATCCAGGTGGTTCGACGTCGCGCCCCGCAGCACGATCGTCGCTGTCCGCGTCTTCTCCCCATGCGACTGCGGGTTGAATCCCTCATCTCCTTCCACGAGTTGCCGCAGCACCGTCACGCGGTCCCCACCGATCTCAACAGTCTCGAACACGTCGACGAACCCGGCCTCGTCTGGCGTGGGCGCCCCCATCCGTGCGAGAGGAGTTGCGTTGACGACGCGGCAGAGGCGTCGTAACTCGAATTTGGAGAGAACGCGCAGGACGGCGATGTTGAATCGGTTGATGTAATGCATGGCGAGTTCGCCAACTGAGGACCCGGCGATGATTATTCTGACCCCTGAATCGGCTATTTCTCTTATGATCTGGATGTCGGTGTGATGTAAGAAATATGTATATGTAATGAATAGATAGGTTAAGACGTACTTTTTCCAGATGTTTCTCTTCACCAGATGTGAAGTTGAGCATCTCGTCCGCATTTTTGATGAGAACTGTGCCTTTTGTTTCTGTCTGTGCAACATCCAGGGCGGACGTGAACACAGCTACCTTCGCCCTCATCACCTTGTGGATGTGCCCTGCAGCAAGATCGTAAAAAACACCAAAACACAAGTCCAAGAATTCACTCACCCTCTGGTTCACGTCCAAACACCATCCCTTGCACCACCCTACTACCAGCCAAGCTACCACCCATGATCTTCACAACTCGTACGTTGTCGACATTGAAATTTTTGGGGTTGGCGGGCATAATCGCCAAAGCTGCTTCCGCGACGAGAGACGCGAGTCTATCCTCGAAACCGTACTGTTTCGATGCGATTGCAGGTTTGAGGGCCGACGATAGGGTAGGTTGTGTCATGGGAGAGGGCAGGCTGAAGGTTGACAAGCCTACAGAGATGTTCAGATCAGAAGACACTAGGGTAGAAAATTCACTTACTCTCGAGCTCAGATAGAGCTTTGGTACAGGCAAGCTCATAGCCCTTGATAACTTCACTTGGATGAAGACCCATAATGAGGAGGTGTTCAGCCTTTTTGAGGAGTTCCCCTGCCAGTATGAGAACCATATTTGTTGAATCGCCCATCTAAGAAAAACTTGAACTTCCCTCTCCAGTAGACAATACGGTGTACAAGTGACTTACCTCCGACTCTTGAGCCTGAGATGCCATCACCAACAACTTTGCAGCAGGATGGACCACCTCGATCTCTCGAATTATCGTCGCCGCATCCGAAGTCACAAAGAGGCGGCCCAGATGATTTATCAGTAGTTTGTTGCGACCTGATTTCATCGTCAAGCTTCATTTCGACAATAGAAATGCATAAAACGCGCCGTTTGGGCCGAAACTCGTTCGTACAAGATCAGAGAGCTCTGATACCGCTTGTATATTCCTTAGAACTGCCTCATCGAGTCCTTGTAGATGCTTCAAGGACGATCAGCATCGATTTCCAGATGATCAGACATTCATACCTTGTATCCATCTTTGAAAATCTGGAGATTATTTGACTTGGGCACCTTGAGCGACATTATGAGGATTCACAGGGATGGCTTCAGAGCAAGACGCGTGAACTGTCGATTTCTTACACAGCCACATCATCCAAGATCACAATTTACAACTGAAATGAGGGTGCTGTCTTGACATAAGGTAGACTACGATATAAATACGTGGGTAGAGCCATAAGAGAACTAATAATGCTTATCGCGAGAGTAGGATCGCTCGATGAGCAAAGGAAATAATGTAATAATGTACGACTCTAAAATGTCCAGAGGTACCAACAGAGAGAAAAAGGCCAGCAGAATGGGAGTGTGTCGTAGTAGTACAAGGAATGCAGGTAGTCTTCGATCACCGAAAAAGGAATGACATGTCCGTTGGGGGATGGGGTATTAACAAGGGGTATAGTACTGGCCATTGTAAGATTCCAATGGGACCTGGTCGTGCTCATGGGTTTCTGGTACTCTTAGGTTGTCTTCGTCCTCTTCCTCTTCGACTTCTTCGAGTATCGGCGAGTCGAGATCATCCTCTGAATGGACCTCCGCTTCTGGGTCGGCTTCGTCAAATATGACGTGGAACTGTAGCAGACGATGAGATCGAGCAAACACAAAATATAAATCTATGGCTTACATGCGTGATAAGGGCCTTCACGAGTTTGTGAGTGTGTCCCATATTGGCCAAAATCATGACGAAATCGTTTTGCGGTGCTCGCAAGAGATTCGGACTGAACACAATTGCCAGTGCTTCTGCAGTCATATGATTGTGTTCTTCAAAGTCGGTGACTCTGATAGATCGTATCAGCAAACGTAATAGGATTGCGGTGGTTAGACGCACCTGTCTAAATGCTCGGAAACTCGTCTGAGCAAGTCAAAGTTAGCTTGAGGGAGGCAGTGCACAACATTCCGAAGGACGGAGAGACGAGCGTCAAGGTCCTCAAGTTCTGGAGCAACGTCTGTTTAGTGAACTACAGAAGCCTTCATCCTTGAATACGACATACGCATTGCTTTGATAACGTCATGGTAAGATGATGACGGGAAAACAGGCTCCGGTAAAACACGGAACCAAGTCTTGACAATATCACAAATAGCATATACGTCTGTCGAGCTGGTGATGGGATTCTCGCCTAAGGCATGTCAGCAGCGTGCAAACAACATTTAACATCCCCCTACCTCGGTTGAAGGCATCCTTCAGACCATTGATTTCCGAAGCAGCACCCGCAATACGATCTATCACGAGACGCTTAGTTATGATTCAAGGGAGAGTATACGACACGTACAGATGCCTTGTTCACTCAATCCACGAGCTTCCACTTCCGCTAGACATAACTCGATGATCGAAGGGATAGCAGAGGGTTGAATGCCCTGCCCACCAGCTTCTCTCTGCAACAGGAACTCAAGATCCACGCCAAAGACTAAAAGAAAAACAATCAAAATGGATGACGAGGATGTTAATCAATCAAAACCAACCTGCCATAGGATCACGGGAGGCGATGATAGGGTCATGTATGTGATCAGACACTCGAGCTTTGGGAGAATTTCCAAGGTATGTCAGACGGCGCTTAGCAGCCATTTTCGTAACCCGATTTATGATCTCGATCCACGTCATCATGTCGCGTTTATTCATCGCCTGGAGGAGATAATGTCCCCCATCCTCCGTATCCAGTTGGAACGTAAACGAGCGCTCGTTATTGATGAACTGTGCGACGTGTGCATCCATCATGCTGAGGACCAGCGAAGGCTTTCCAGCAGGTGTAAAGTCCAGTTCTGCCGCCGTCCGCTTGACGCTGGATGAGGACGATGCTACTTCAGCGCCAAACGCACTCGAAATAGGTCTCATGAAGTGCAAGAAAGCCGACATGCTCTTCTTGTTCCTCTGCTGCTTCAACGCGGCTGGCCCTTGTTTCCTCGGCCACATCGCCCTGGTCAGCTGCTCGTCCCGTCTGTCATGCTTCTGCTGCTCTTGAAGTTTCTCCTTCTGAAGTCGTGTACGAAGATGCTTGTCCCGTCGATTTTTCTCCTGTTGTGCTATGACTAGTCGTTGGAACGGACGAGAGGCCTTCTTAGTGGAGGACGGTGTCCCGCTCTGCGGTTGAGATGCTTCTCGAATTGCTTCATCCCTGATCCCTCGATGGTCGAACTGCAAAAGAATCACTTCCCTTTCTACATTATTCAGGCGCTCAAATGCTCGTCTGTTAACATCATCAAGCTGAAAGCGCCTCCTCGTTGCAGGAAGTGCTGGTCCCTTGGCAATGAGGTCATGTAGATGCCTAAACAGCAACACAATTTTAATCCATACGGCAATGCTGAAGAAAGAAAATTTGTTCTACCTGCGTTTACTGAAGTTTACAAGGCTTTGATTTTCTTGAATTGAAGACTCGACGATATCAGGAGAAGCAATGATTTCCAAGATCCGCTCCATCATCCAGCCCATATCAGGTGTCAAAGGTATCTGGGAAGAGGCAGATTGCATGTAGGGTCGTGAAAGAAGGGAAGCAAGGGAGTCGGAATTAGTCCCGCGAGTGATAGCCACGTTTTGCCAGGCTCGATGATGCATCCGACTCTCGACACTAAGAATCGCAGATGTTGTAACGGCCTCCACGAACGAACGGACACAAGGTTTGTCGACAAGGCGAGACGTAGCTGCTGACTCCATGTTTCGTAATCGAGTCACCTCAACCACCCGAAGCAGGAACTCCATGCGAGCTTGTCTTGCTCGAAGACCTAATCGAGTTGCAACGATCTTCGATATAATCCATTTGCGAAGAATTGAGTATGCCCTAACGCAGCTCCGTACTCCAGGTGGCAGAAGTCGGTACAGCGAATCCTGGTTAAGCTCGGATATCAAAGACGAATGGTCAACTTCCTGGATATGCGAGTATATGGTCTGAACCTCGACTCCTTCATCAACAGTAGCGAGATCACGATGCGAGAACCATCCAGTCCGATCTGCCGACTGAACCTCGAGAAGATCCGCTGTAATGTATAGATCCTGTACATAAAACTCAATCAGGAGAAATTTAAAAGTTTATCAGCTAGAGACGTACCTCCTCGGTAACGTTACTAAATGCCGCACATGCCATGCTATCCAGGTTATCCACAAAATCCTCGGGTTCGATGCGATCAACATCAGGGGGCTCTCGTGTGCTTAAATTGCGGGACCGCGCTGTGGCACCGTTAACAGAGCTTCGACGGATAGGGGGAGCCCGGGTCGTCAGGGGTCTCATCGTTTGGGAGATGAACGAGGAAAGAAGGGAACTTTTGACTACTGTCAGATTAGCCCATGCTTGCTGCACATTGACATCTTCGAAGTTGCTCGCTTCATAAACTACGTGGTCGGAATGATTGTCCAAAAAGGAGCGTATGCCATTGAAAAGCTGAGGATCATCCAGAACATCCTGGGCACCACCACCAAGGGTTAACCACTCCTTAATGGTTTGCAGGACTTCAGAGCGTGCATTCGCTACATAGAGGTATTCCGTGATGGATGGGGAGGACCCAACAGGCTGCAAGGTGATGTACAGTTTTCGTAACAACTGCGCGTTCGATTTCATCAGCATAGATTCTCTCTAAAATTGCGAGAGAAAAAAACCAACCTCAAAGAAGGCTAAAGGGGATACAAAGCTGCGAAAAACGTTCCACCAGACCCTAGCAAACTCCACCCGATCAACCAAGAGTTCCCGAGTGGTACGCTCACGAAGACTCATCTCCCCATTATCATCGGCAACAGACACCGAAACATTATGCAGACCATGCACAAGAATGTTTATCAACATATTGAGCGTCCCAGCCTGCACAATAACACGAAGAGGAGGTTCGGAAGATGGCTCTGATATTACAAAGTTTTGACGTTGGGAAAGGGAGGGCAACGAGCTGCGGCGAGCAACACTGGATTTACGATCCAAACCATGCGACGACCCAGGCTTGACACGTATGGAAGGATTTCGACTCACGCCTTTCTCCATTCCATGATCAACGACAGAACTCGACGGCCTGGATGGCCCACGAGAAGAAGACGGGCGCGATTCGGAATTTGAGTCAAACCCCCCAGATTGCACAACAAGGAGCAGGTCACCGTTATAAACAGGTATGACAGTCCCTCCTTGACTGAGAGCGGCCAGACCAGATTGCATGCCAGGGTTTGAGTGCTCGGTTTGACGTCGTCTTTCAGGTTGCAAGGCTTCCATGCCGCGTAGGTTATGAACATCAGACGCGTCACTCTCAACACGCCCCCGCAGAATTTGGTTTCGGTCGAGAAGGGATACGACTGGGAGTGGCTCGGGAAAGAGAAGAGGAAGCAATGAAGTAGGGTGTGATTGAGCTGATGGTGACCGTGACCAAAAGAAAGGTTCAAAAAGGCCTTTCCGGCGAGGTTCAGCTGCAAGTGATAGGGACATAAATTGTTCGATGCTGATACAAAATTCTGTCAATATCCAACGAAATTCTGTGAAAGCAAACGAAGATATGCCTACCGTTGAAACTTCATCGCCAATGAACCTGGCCCTCCGGTTTCAGCAGCCATGTCCTGCCAATACGTGACCATCCTCCGGACATCTTCACCTTCCTCCCCTTCAACTGGCACTCTCCTGGGACACAACAAAAACGAAGTCCTAAAGTCCTCAAACAGAGCCCTGGCTGTCTCAAATGACTCCACATTCAAGGATTGCTCTCCAGCATCCCCAGAAGCTTTCGCCAGTTCATCCTTCAGTCTCTCCCGGATATCCCCGCCCCATGGCGTCACCTTCGGTTCCTTCACACCCGATGCTTCACCGTCACTTCCCGGATACACCCATGACTCGATAGCGGCCAACGCAAGCGGATCAACACGCTTCCACGCCTTGTCAAGTCGCGCAACTGGCCTCGAACACAACGCAGCAAAGATAGCACGCCACGAGCACTCGTCGCCTGCCACCCTGCAGAGCTCGCCTACCCTCGTCCATACCGAGATCACCTCAGACCTAGAATGTGTCCGAGAAATCTGCTGTGATGCACCTGCATTACGATCCTCCGACTTTCGCCCAGGGGATGAAAGTTGTGGCGTCTGGACGGTACCAGTGGACGTGTCGGCACCCAAAATCTGGATAAGGAGCAGTTTCGTCAACCAATGTGGCTGATCGGCACTTCCAAAGAGCGGCCCAAAAGACCATGCATCTTGAGCACTAGATTCCGAGCCCATGACGAAACTTGCAGTAAGATTTTCCGGAGTTTGCTTAAACACTGAGCGGTGGAAAAGGATAAGACTACGCGCTATCAGGCCTGGATCGAGAAGCAATAACACGTCTCGAGATAGCCCCTCCTGTTCGAGAGCTGTCCAAGGCATGCGAGCTCCAGATCGCAGTGACTGCTGGTGTTCGAAATTCCGAAGCTCAAGGGAAGCTTTCTTAGACGGCGATGGGGGAAGGTCTTGAACATTCAGTGCCCCAAGTAGTGAAATCATCTTGGGGTCATCAGTGGGTCTTGGAGAGAAAGTATTGATATTTGGTGAACCTGCCAAGAGCGGGGAAGGATGCATCGCCTGCATGGACGACGACATGGGAATCGTAGAGGCTGGACTGGACTGGACCATAGATATGCCAGGGATAGTCTCTTGGATCCATTCATCCCACGCCCCTAGGTCAACTGGCGTGCCATGATATCGGAGATATTCTCTTACAAGCCACCCAACCCGCGAACGTTCATTAGCCTTAAGGTTATCATTGGCGCCGCTGACAAGATACTCGGAGCACCGGAGGAACTCCGCTTCGAATTTGGCCTGCCCAACAATGGAGGGGAGGCAAAGAATAACCGAAGACGCGAAATCCTTCCATTGTTCATGGTGTTGACTAGTCGCGGCTTCGGAAACTCCTCCCTCACTGTCGTCTTGATCTTGATAACCAGTAGACAAGAATGTCGTCCCAAAGACTGTTTCATGTACAAGCGCCTCGAAACTGCCCTTTTCGATTTTCCCATTGCTTTGAATGATATCAGGGTGCGTTTTCCTTCCCCAAAAAGCTCTCTTCTTCCTTCCGAACGTCCCCATGTCCTCCCGCCCTTTCCCTGATCGAGCTGGGTCATCACCTAGCTGCCCATCTGCATCCACCACATCATCTTCATTCTCTAACACCGCAGGAACAAATTCAGTCGGAAACAAATCCTTCACCGCAGCAGTCCTATCCCCAGGAGGTTTGTAGAAATACAACTTCGACCCCTTGAGCTCGAGCTTGAAAGGCTTCCAGCCCTTGGCCAGCGCAAGGTTAGTGTGATGGAAGTGGTTTGGTACATCCGCAAGGCGGTTGATGAATCCACTATGATACAGAATTTGAGACGACCTTTTCGGGTCCCTGTCATCCAGGTCCTCTGGTTTAGGTTCGATTATAGATGGAGGAGCCAGAAGAGTGGTAGCTCGGTGAGCCAGGTGTGTTTGTGTTGTCGAAGGAGTGGTGGCATCCAGCGTAGTTTTAGTGGAAGTAAGTCCCCTGGGAAAAGTGCCAGTCCTGGGAGTGGGAGGCATCTCAGGCTCTTTAGTTTCGGGCTCCCGCTCGGGTGCACCGAAGCCTTGTCGTATGGGGCTGCCAGGAACTATGGGTGTTGCCAGCTTGGATGACAGCTTCGGCGTGAATGAATGTGAGCGAGTATGAACATGCGTTGCAGATTTCGGAGCTGGGCCCTCTTCGGCTATAGGAGCCGAAATTGACACGGAAGGTAAGGTTACACTCCGTGGAGGCGGCGACGACGACGAAGAGGTCGACGTTGGAGAAGCGTTCCGGACGCTCGGGAATGGATGACGCCCATTTACAGGGATAGCAGGAAAGGTCGGAGTTGTTGGCGTCATAGCACTGGCATTGCTGTCACTTCGTTTACGATACTCTGCCACTTTGTCTTGGAATGATGCCTTGATTGGAGAGAATTTAGGTGGGGACATCTTGCTGAGATCATCTGCAGATCTAGACCATGCTTTACGGGAGATGCTCCGCAGGTCGCCTGAGCCACTTTGAGTGTATGAAGGGACCACTGGGCTCGAGGGTGTGCTTGTAGGATGTGGCAGAGATGTTTCGAGCGAACCTGGCGGCCGTACCGATAAATCTAGGACCGATCTAACAAGAGGGTGAGCACGCTGACAGATATACGTGGCGAACGAATCTGAAAGGTTAAAATCGCCAAGACTGTTCCGTCATTTCAACACGCCGACGCAGGAAAAGCTTGGGACGTCCAGCCCCACGTCAGCGACTTAAAAGAATGATGGCATAACTCTAACCCCACTTATAACGCCGGCACAAGGAAACAGTAAAGTAACATGCCATAATTCTTCCCCGCATGTACAAACCCGACGCACCGCGCCAGAAAAACACTGACCCAGTTACTCACCTACTACTAGTACTCGCTGCGTAACCATCTAATATAGGCCTAGGATCCGTCGGTCGAGAGATTTTGTGTTTTCTGCCAGAGCTTCCGCTGGACCTCGGCTCGGCGGTGATAGTGTTGTTTGGCAATTTAGACGTAGATGCGCTCCTGGTGAACCATTTCGTAGGTTTTGAGAGAAACTGGGAAAAACCAGAAGGAGAGCTTGAACGAGTGATGCCAGGAGACGACGCCGAGGGCATCAGGGGATCCTGGGGGCTCAATGTATTGGATGACGGAGCTCCTCGTCGTGGGGCCATTAATTTGTCGTCTGTTTGGAATGTATTTGAGGGAATGAAAGGATGGAGCTGTTGCGCGTTGTCGTCGTCGTCGAAAAGATATGTAAATGGAGACTTTTTACTGGTTCCGGTTCAATTACACGCGTTTAAAAAGGCTGCCCGACTTACCACCTTCAGTCCAGACCAAATGGAAGCTATTTAGCGAACGTCAATGCGGAAACAGCGAAAGTGGGACGTCCAGGTCATAAAGGACCAGGAGCAAAGGCCTTTGAGTTTGGGTGATATATAAACAAACTAAGCCTCTTCTAAACAAAAGCATGTGGCTGTTCAAATCGTTATCACAAACTCTCTTTCTTGATTCCATCATCTGTCCAGACGCATACTTTTGAGAAATCCCATGTTTCCTGTCATAAGCTTCAGAGATAGGCATCCAACGGTCTACTTGGCGCCATCCCTATCATAAGTAACCATTGACAGATCGCCATCTGCGTACCACGTCGTTCCACGCAGCTCAAACGAAATTCTTCCGAACGTGGGCACCCCCACATACATGTTCCTTTTCAGCCTTCCTTGTAGCTCCTTCGGTGTTTCCCAATCGCGAACTTTCATATCGGATTATTGATGCGACTTGTCAACCATGACATCGCCGACGTATCGTCGCAACAACGATCTGGTGATATCGCTTCACGGCTATCTGTTACCACAGATCCAGCAGTATTCTTAGAGACCAGTATCCGGCCGATGGGCATATAAAAAAGTCGATGTTCGGTACTTCTTCATGTCTATCTTCCCTAATATTTAACCGTCATTCAACCACAGGCCAATGTTCTCGACCCCTCAAACCCCGACACACATGGATGACACTGTATCCCACACACTTCAACGCAGGTACATATACAGTCTGGTCAATTTTATGATAGCCATGAGAGCGAATGTCATTACTGACAGTGTCATGATATCTCCCAGATCTCTTTCGCGAGTTCCGAGATTGCATTAACACGTGAGGCCTTATGGCACTGCTTCGCCCACTGACAGCTTCAGTCTTAATAATTACATCTGGCAGGTTGTTTGATGGCTCCCTCGAATCTCGATTATCATGATGTTCAGCGCTCGTGTCTCAGTGCCACAGGGATAACTTTCGTGTTCGTTCAAACGAATTCAGCACCCGCCACATGCCCAGCTGAGAACAATGCAGGGATAGGGGTTTGAACTCTCTAGCTACCGTTCTCCAGCGCTCTGCAGCACCACGGCTGGAGCGTCCATCCGGAAGCATGGGCTTTCCTCCCAATCAGACCGCTCCATATTCTTGGACCCACGTGCATCGTACCCAGATTCCACATCAATCGGTAAATCACCCTTAATTACGTACTGTACTCGCTAAGTATTTCAGGCTATTTCCCGGCGATACTGCTGCGATCCGTAGGATCACTGTCTCGACTCTCGAGGTGTATTTTTGGACGTTCATAATCTCCATCGGCTCGGTTATGCTTTTAAGCTGGGATGTGCTGCTGCCGCATTAGCTTAAACTTCACGTTGGGCACACTACTATTAAAGGTATAGGCTACTGAACGTCAGGCGAATCCTTCCCCGCTTTTATCCATGGCGTCGAGTGCTCCCGAATGCACACGTCCAATTGAGCGCGTGATCCACGCATTTACAATACAAGAAGTCATCTGGTCTCTATGCTTGGCGAGTAATTTGACTTCGTTAAGCCGCTTGTCCTTAATTGTTTTGGTCTTATGATAGCAGCAGATGTCATAGCCCCTATTTCTGGCCACATGTAGCTTAGGTAGCATTCATGTATCATATCATGGATGGACTCAACATCCCTTATGGTGCTTGAAGCTTGATTGCTTGACTATTAATAAGATAATTTCATGGGCCTATTAGTTTTATCATTGAATGATGATTGGATGGTGCCCAAGTAGAAAGTTAAGAACCCTAGATATACATCATCATTATCACAATTATGATTATAACAAACGAAGCGCGCTGGCGCCGCATGACCCGCTACTTTGCCATTGTTTGTTCTTTTGATCTTCTGGCATGTGGAAACAACCTTCGATTAATTTTTCTTATGGCCATATCTGCTTCACGGATGGTAGGAGAATTTGGCGTTGAATTTCGCAAGTAATAAGTAGGAATGATTGTAATCTACTCAGGGAGACTGGTCAGAATCCAACTAAACATTCACCCCTTCGAAGTATGTGAATGCAAGAAAAGGAGCTGCCATCGACATACACTGTGACCTTATTTTGTTTGAGAATGGTGAGAAGACGTCGGCCTCGAATATTGCAAGTCATAACTAGGAAACTCCGTTGAGTAGAAGTGACGATGGTTAGAATCCTTCTCGTCTCACCCATGTCTGAGCAGTGAAATATAACACGCCATGTGATGCCCTTGTATGGAAATAAGTTCTATATTTATGACGATGACGTGCGCGCGTTTCAGTGTTAGAGTGGCCTACAGGACCCACTACTAAAGTAGCGGGAATTACAATACTAGGGTTAGGGTTAAAGCCCCAAAAGGTCGAAAAAAAAGGCCCGCCCAGCCAGAGTGGCCGAAGCGGGACAGGAAAATATTGAGACGGTGCATGAGCCGAAGCCCATACAAGCCACAAACACCCCCTGTGTGGACAGGGTCGCCGTGCTATGGAGGATCTCCATGGCCCACAAACCCAGGTACTTGAAGGGGCCTGTGCCATCAAGGTAAGTATGAGTTGATTAAATGTCCACTCTCTCCTTTTATACTTTCTTTTGATACGCACGGACCATGACCACTGCTTGGTCCGTGCGCACTCCACGTTGATCGACTCATTCGACTCATTCATTTGGTCACACAGCTGAAAGGTGGAACAGACCAAGTCGGCGATGCTGTTCTTTTCTCGAAGCCCTATGGGACCAAAAATGTTCTTATCCAATGCGAGTCGTAGATACGGTAATCAAGAGTACTAAATTTCGCGTCTAGAAAAGTTCCGAATTCCGTCTAGCCAACAGTGAAACCCATCCATGTCCGTATTCTTTCACCAGA
>QLOJ01003101.1:0-18120 GCA_003313625.1 Tricholoma saponaceum | reverse complement strand
CCACACTAGCTCAATTGAGATAGGATGATGGTGTGATATTGCTTCGAATTCTTGGAAGTGGCCGCGGCGGAGAGTCGGAAGCGGTGATAATAAACACCAGTAAATACCACGCTCGTGTTTGCACCAGAGAAATGAACCAAACATTGAACGGGGACTCGGACTCTTCTTACTTCAATGAGGCTCTTCTTCTTCACCCACGCTTTCTCGAATTCTACCTGGACTGGTTAGTCTAGATATCCTCTTCTACGCCCAACGTAACACAGCTAGGACCAATCCATCAATCAGTCACAGTGGCACTGGTCCAGCGGCGTCGACTCATTCCACTGTGATCATGTCAGTGATGTCACTGCCAGTGCTAGTTGACAACTTGAGGGAAGAAGGTGCCTTCCATTGACTCGTATTACTACAGAATGTGACCTGATTATATTCCTTGAAGGCATGAGGTCCTTACCGATATATAGCTGAAGCTACCTCCAATCGCAAGCCGAAACTGCGATCTCGGTATACCACGGAATATTGTCTGTTGGGATCTGTGTCACTTCTGTGATATGATCATTATATGACATTTCAGTGACATGTATACGCCGCATAGATATTCTGTTCAATCACCTTCCTTTGCCTCCGAACCGCTTGAATGCACCCTGCGGTAAAATGACTACTTTCATCAGCGTTGACAACAGCGACCAGAGGATCCACTATCCGAATGGTCGTTGGAGTGAGTTGCATGAGAATGGATTATCGTCACGTATCACAAGCGACCAATCCGCCACTGCGATTTTCAATTTTGAAGGTCTGTTACATTGGTGTCTGCTCTTTGCGTTATTCGTAACCCCATTGTTCGGTAGGTGTCATGATTACGGTAGTCGGGAGTATCAACAACACGAGTGCAGATCAACCTCTGCGATATGTCCTCGACGAGGAGGAGGACCACTCATTTAACTTGAACGGAACCTTCTCCTCGTCACGTACGCTATATTCCTCCCCCTTGTTGACACCTGGAAATCACTCGCTGGCTTTAACATTGATGAGCAACACTACCGTCATCATCTTAGATGGCATGTCTATCGTGTCAAAATCACCCGCAGACACTAAGGGTAAACTCAACCATACACCAGAAACAGTTGGGGGGGCAATTGGTGGAGTAGTGACCATTCTGCTACTACTGGTGCTGTTCTTGCTTTATCGACGCAAGCGGCGTAATACAGGTCGGTCCCATGTCTTACCGAAGTTCATGCTTGTCTCATTTTGTTCAAAGTCAAAGACCCTTACACACTGGGGCCGCTACAAGCATCACTCCCAACGTCAAAAGAGGCATTCACATCACCAAAATACAGTCATTATGGAATCTCTTTCACCCATTCTGTGACTTCGTCCGCGGAGACTCTCACACCTTTACCGTAGAAGACTTAAACTCCTTGCTGAGGACACCAATTGTAACGGAGGTCACATAGGGGACAATTATGTCCTTGTGCTCTTCATTATCTACTTACTGTTGTTCTGGACATGTAGAACCCCACTCCTTTGTTAGTTGATAGGACCTACACTCTATCGGACTATACGAACGTACAAGCTAATTCAACCTACAGAAAGAATGTTCGCCTGGTGGTTTCAAGTTCAGGCTGTGAGGCAGTGGCATAAGACATCTAATGATTACTGAAGAAAATCGACGCACTTTCCACGTCCATAAAAATTCGTCTTCTTTTGGTGGCACTACCTTTTTGGGTTTCACCGGGTCGTCTTTTCCTGACAGTGCTTCTTCCTTCTGATCAGCCTCATCATCAAACTCTAAGCCTTTCGGCTCTTCTCCAAAGTTCCGCACAGCTGGGATTCCTTTTTTGAGCCATCGAAGCTTGAGCGTAAACCGTGGGCCAATTTCCTGAAGCGCAACCTTCTCAGTAGATCGGAAGGCATAGCTAAAGTGATTATTTAGTGGCATAAGTGTGGAATACGAGGCTAGAACACACCGATGTCTTCGGAAAAAAAGGAAATCTCGTTGATTATGCAGCGTAACAACTTGTCGTCCTTGGAATTCGGGCATTGGAGGAAATGTTGTTTGAAACATACGTCCAACTGCATGCCCTAAGCGGGTCACAAAGTTGTTCAGAACGAGTTCGGGGTAATGCGGTGTGGCTCGTGCATGGCCCTGCAACGGCAATCGAATCATATGTGAGAGGATAGAGGAAACCCGGGACACACAAATATTTGTTGCGTGAGTTGAACAGATGTCAGTTTGAAGTATGCCGATGGACCATTGGGTAGATACACCAAGGTGATAGCATCTGTAGCAATGTTCAACCGGAGATGCAATGCGAAATTCGATCCAACCTACTCGGCTTCTTCATGTCTTCATTCACAACACAAAGATGCTTGTATCCTCGATCCGCAGCCCACCCAGCAATTCTTCCTAGTTCAAATCCTTTCCCTTTTTTGCGTCTTATAAATTCAGCTCCTGGGAAAATACCGACAAGCTCGTCGCAGAATTCGTACGTTGTCTTCGAGGCCTTCGGCGAAGTTGTGATTAATATCTTGGGTGGTATAGTCGGATCATCGGTTGACGAGAAATAGGATGCAAAGGGATCGGAAGCAATGTCCGCAGCTAGTTCGTCTTGCTGTGAATCCCCAGACGACGATGGACCTGGCAGGTTGGGATCTGCAGTCAAGAACGACGGGTCGAATTCTCGAGTATTGTCAAGTGTTCGGGGAATGTTCTCGGCGAGGCGTTTCTATCGAGGGTGTAATTTTCAGCAAGTGTCATTTGATTCCATTTCATCGTGTACCTTCTTAGCAGCAGGATCATTGGCCTCTAACTTCGCTTGTGCTAGTCGCTTCTGCAGCTTTTGCTGACCCTTGGCCTTTTTAGATTTTCGGGAAACCTCCTCTCGCTTCAGCTTATTTCTGATAGATGATGCCTCAAAACGCGAAAGAGACATGATAGTGTGCAGAGCAGAATATCGTTGGAAAATTGTTAAGGTGCACTAGACGCTTTCGGCACTCAAACATAATAGATACAAATAACAGATCTATAGTCTCGACTTCAAATTGATATCTGTATGTAATTTATACAGGTCTTCAGCTGCCCTCGCTATCTCCTCACAGAATTTCGCGTTCGGCATTTCTTTCCGGGATGTGATCGTATATTGCAGCCGATCTAAGAAGTTATCAGTTCTATGAACACGATCAGCATGATTCAGCGTGCTCACCATCATAACCAGTCATGTACGCAACCCCAAAGCCATCTGGAACAACCTGGAACGAGTGTTTAGAGCACAGATACCATCAAGCACAGAGATGACCGACCTCGCCCCATCCGTACACTGGGAAGTGTTTCGAGAACACAGCTGATGTACTCAAAATCCAATAGCTAGACCGCACAAACACGGGGTCTGTAAACAGCGCAGGAACTTCTTCTCCTTCTTTCAAAAGCTTCCTAAGGCCTGCAGATGGGAAAAAAATATGCCCAGTAAATATCCGTATAGTTTGTGTTACTTCTTAACATACCAAACAAATGCCTATCGACCCCTTGGCCCAACCCACCACTCTTTGCCAGGCCAACGTGCTTCTTGGTAGCAGCATCGAATAACTTCTTTCTTTCAACGTTCTCAACATTTTCATCATCCATACTCTTCACCCAGGCGTCGGATTCGCTCGTGATGACGCGGATAGCCTCAGTACGCCCCTTGTAAAACCTCCGTGTCATTGCTGCTTCGTATGTGCCACCAATTCTCTTCTCGTTGCCAATAAGCCGCCGGTAGGCCAGTTGAACGATCATCTGCGCCCATGAGTCTGGAGAGACACCCCACTTTTTAATGGCGTCCTTCCCGTACGATGTCAACAGAAAACCAAGTTCTTGGCTCTCAATGAGTTCCTTGGCTGCTTTGTCTGCATCCGCTATGGCCTGTGTGATTGTCGAAGTAATTTCCCAGTCTAAAGGTACCGGGACGGGAGGAGAAGAAGAAGCAGGAGTACCGTGATCAAAAGCGGGATCATGCAACATCTCCAAGATGTCATCGCAGAGTCTCACGACAGGTGTACCATCCATGACGGAATGTTCCCCCATTATTCCGGCGTACGCATTGTCGAATACAACAAATTGGACGGGTTTGTCGACCCATCGGTTGCGCAGACCAACAGGAACGCCATCTTTGACATCGCCATGCCACAGAGCACGGCTATGGTGCACGGGAGACGTCGGAGTAGAGGAGTCCAAATTGATCACGAATGCGGCGGATTCAATGGCGTGTAAAATAGAACTATTGTGTGGGGAAGATGCAAGGCTGGCATAGTCCTGTACAAAATATGAGTTTGATGTTACGTTTAAGGGATGGGAATGTTAACCTTCGCCCACACATCACGATTGGAAGCAGTCAAAACGCCCACGCCAGGATATTCGGGGGTAGTTTCATCGTAGATATGTTGGATCTGACTATGCGAACCGTCGGCCCCAATCAACAAGGATAGAACTAGAGTGTGTAACAAACTTTTCTATCTCATGGGTGCTGAGAAGCCGTCCATCTTTTGCAATCTCGATCTTCCATACTCTATTGTTCCGAAAAACGATGATGTGTCCGGAATCTCCTAGATCGCCCTCCTTAGCATAGGAGATACTCCAGTCTAGACCCTGTGGGCCTGGTATACGACAGCAGTCAAACATCCATCTATGGGTCGATTATTGCCGGCAATCGGGTTTGATAGACGATGTTCAGAGCGCACCGGTAAGTGTCCATGCAGAGAGGTCCTTCTTTGGTAGAATCTGGGGGTATCAAGCCACGTTTGAGATTCTGGCGAAAAATCAACGCCGCCCGTGCTAATCCAGCGGCCCTGGCGGAAGGTGTTTGGGGCAAATGCGAAGGGTGTGCGTCAAATCCATCTGACAGGAATTCAATGTACGCTTACTGTTTCTCTGAAGTTAGATGCACAACATACAGTAATAAGATACGTTTATTACAACCTGGCATAAGAAATAAATTTCAGTGACCCGTAAAGAACGATCAACGCACCGAATCTCTGTAACCCAAGTAACCAGCGTCATCCCACCACTCTTCAAGCCAGTGCGAAGTTTCCTCAGCGCGCTTCAATAGCCGTTCATGCAATTCAGGTCCCTTGGTTACGCTGAACTCGTCTATTTTCTTCTCGACAGAAGCATATTCCAAGTCGGACCATGCTATAGGTTTCAATGACTGCTTCAGGCGACAAAGAGTCTCTTGTAGATCTAACACCGGGAGCTTTGATAGCCTAGAAGAATAAGTTTGGGTGCCAAGAGGTGCACCGGGCGCCACAGCCTTCCACCCCGACGGACGTTCGGTGAGTTTGGTGGTTGACGCCGACATCTGGCGAGCGAGAAAAACGGACCACGGTTTAGGAGATGAACGTATTGAGGATTTCAGCATAATTCAACGGATAGTCAACAAGCGGTACTAGATAGCCGACAGCAGGAAAACCGCCATGATAATTTGCCGGCCAATATGTAGAATTTCAATTCTCACTGGCAGTTTGTTGGCAGTTGATTCTTTGCAGTCGGGACTCAGTGGGTCCGGCCCGAATTCACTTGGTGATTCACTGGCAAGAAACTACTGGAGTACTACGGCATACTGTACACGTTTATCAGGGGGGCTGTATTCAATGAAGCAAAGAGCCCCTGGGCTTTCTCAACGATTCTGCAATCCCGAGGAACGTCTCCGCGAGTCGAACCTATGAATTTGTTCGTGTGAGAGATGGAAAGCATCGTGAAGCAATTCCAACAAACCGTATCCAATGCCTCTGCAAACGAGGAGTCTATCATAGCTGTGGCTGGGAGCAAGGGGTCACGAGGAGCGCTACTTTGAACTTCAAATGCAATTTGAGCCATTCTACGCAGTGTATTTGTCGCAGGCCCGAACGATACGGAGTGGAAAGACAGCGGTTTGCTATAATTGACCACGAGGTTATTTATATATCTAGGATTTTATCCTATGGATAACTCACCCAAGTGCGACAGCTGAGCGGCAGAGCGTTCGAACCGTCGCATCACTCACACCACATTCGCCATCAGACAAGAAAATAACTACCGGACTCCTGTTAAGGTTTGGATCAGCTTGAAATCATATAATTTTGATGACCTTCACCTCTCGGTACTCCAATTGCCCTCCATCACACTCTGAGTGGTTAACAATGCGGACGTATAGTTAGTGCCCCCTCTTGCTTCGTGAGGTAAGACAAGGTCTAAAAGCTGATCGGGAGAGCTACTGAAGTCATTTTGAACGCATGTCGTCATGTCGTGATCGAAAAGGATGACACTGTAGGCATCCCTACGTGCCACTGCCACCTGAGCGCCTGCGGCATTGAGAGCGGCCTGACGTGATACCCAGAATGCGTATAGAGACGAGTAAACCGCCCCCAATCGATTGTTAGAACGTTGGGCGATCTGGGAAGTGGCCGGTGTACCCGGAAGCGGACGTCGGTCGGACGAATGCATGGATCCAGATCTATCAAAGAAGCTGCAATCACAACATCCACCTAAGTACTACGATTAACATTACCTGTCAATGACGAAGATTCTGAAAATTGAAGTTGTGGTCATGCAATTACAGCTTCAGGGCAGGGAAAACCTACACATGGAAAGCTTGTTGCATCACAGCAGGGTTCTTGCATGGGAATAGGTGACCATCATTAGAAACATACCTAAAACGACAAATCAATCGCAAGACAAACAGAAGAGTATCACTAACGCACCCTAGGCCAACACCTTGGTTGGATGTGTGGGGAGGATGGAATGCCAGCAGGGAACAGTACGACGGCTGGGGTGGATTTGTAGCTGTTCCAGCGTGCTCAGGCCCTATAATGAGTAAACAAGGGGCGGGTCCTGGGCACCGTAATGTGCACTTACCTGCACACATTGCGTCACTGCAGAAGTTCTTAAAATGAAGAAGAAAAGGTACCACTTTCGACTCACCACTTCGCAAAGTTAGCTTGATCGTCCCTGGAGTAGGGGTCTGAGACAAGTGATCAGGAATAAATCGTGAGGCTTATGGATGATATTCACCTTTGAACCCTGGATAACGTCTGTGAGTGACAAGCACAGTGTAATATGGGCGGTACAAGAATACCTGATCGTCTCCAATATAAACTGTGCGATATCCAATCCTTCGGACGATCAAGATGAGGCGTGAGGCGCGAAGTGATGTGTTGCAATTCAGCACCATCGCAACGGTCCCCCGGATGTGTGCGGCAGTAGTCCAGGTGGACATGTCTTCCCATATCCTGACAGACTAAATTACACATCATCGGTGCACCTTCATCGTCTGTAGAGAACTTGCGACCGTTAAGCTCTAGGATGGTACCGTCAGGGCCATCGACTGCCCAGCGAGTCTTTGACATGGAGCCATGATGTGTTTCATGTTCTTGCTGAGGATGGCCTGTTTGTGGTAATGACAAGAGGTTATTCAAGGAGTAATTTATTAAAAATACCTCTTGGCAGCGTGCAGAAATATCCACAATTGTCACAGCTAGAGAAGAATTCGGAATTGATCGCATGTCAGTTATGGTAGAAAGGCGACAAACCGAGTTTCACAAAAGTGGAAAGGCGATGGTTCGGTGCTGTGGCAATGGCGACCAGTGTGCTTTTGTACTCCTTCAGGAATCGGTATAACACATCGAAGACGCTTGGCCACTAAATTGTAGTCAGAAGTCGAGTGAAGTCATTCAGAAAGGGTGCCATGACTGACCTTGAGAATACTGGTGACCGAGTTAATGTTATACATCAAAAGGGTCAGAAATAGTGTGAAGACATGCCTTAGTATACTGGAATGTCTCATGTCTACCCGTGAATGTCGCCTCGATTGATTGTGGAGCCGTTTCAATTTCACATATTCCATCCAAGGAACAGAGGGCAGCGCAAGAATGTACCTGTCTATTGAAGGCTGTCGGTGAAACATTAAGCAACTTGTCAGAATCACAAACCCGCAAAGATGCACGACATCCGAGTCAAGACCGTGTAGATGGTCAGTGTTAGCGCACAATCTCTTGCAAAGCACACATTCAACGGGGCACATCCGGTTGTTGCAGACATGATCGTCATGCGCTTCATCGCTGTTTGTTACTTAGCCCGTGAGGTGAACCAAAACACTCCCAACGCACCTCGGAATGCTGCATGTCCCAGGGCAAGCATAGAACTTGTTTGCCGATACTGTAACCTTGAGCATGCATGGCTATTGGATCTGACATCAAAGCGAATATGGTTTACACATTCAAAAATACGTACCCCCCCACATTCATGGACACGAGCGGCACACATATGATTCTGATCAGCATGCCCTGCGACCTAACGGTATAGATGCATACTTCGGCCACTGATTTCAAAGACGTAGATACTAAAAAGCACTAACCTCAGTGCAATCTCCAAGACAACCCTTCTTATCCCACAGCGCACAAGGCTCTCCGCACAGATGCAGATCCACAACGCATCTACAAGGGTGTCAACATAAATTTCAAAAGGAACTCAACACTTAGCCTACATATGCTTTCCGGGGTGACCTGCACTGCATTGATGTCAGCACCGCCATTTGCAACCATGTGAAAATGTATGTACCTGTAACCACATAACTCTGGTCCTTCTGGATGTTCCCCATCGAAATCACAGTGGTGAATGCATTTATGAGATGTGTGACAGTCATGAGGCTCTAATGGGTCATGGCGACGACTTAGAAGACAGGACAGATGGCAGGAAGAGCACTTCGATTTGCAAAGCTCTACATTCGCCTTGATGTCCACGATCGCACCTTCAAACGCCCGGCGCAACTCTTCTATGTTATCATGCCCAGTCTTGAAGCGTGACAGATTTGAGGCAATCCACTCTTGCACATGCTTGACCCTCATATCGACCAGCCGAGAGAGATGAGACGAGAGTCTACTAATCCAGTCGCTGTCCAACTGGTCTTGACGAGAATCATACAAATTCCAGGCCTTGCATAACACAGCCAGCGCTGATTCTCGCTCGGCCCCTCTTGCAGTAGTACCCAATAAGAAGAACTGAGAAGGAGTGTCCAGCGCGTCTATTGGAGCATCAGTGTCAAGATTCTTCAACAATATTAGCGTTGCATCAACAGAGAGTTTCAAAGAGGATACCTTCAGGGGTTCGATATCCGGCTGAACTTCAGAAAAACCAAACGCAAGCGCATTGGGAAGCATAACAAGCAGCCGATATGCGCGGTGAGCAGCCAGCGTTTCTGAGGTCCAATATTAGTAATAAAAGAGAGAGAGAGAGAACAGTATACGGCGTACGAGATAGTGCCCCCCAATCATTAGCCTAAACAGAAATGAGCAATCAGAGAGTTGCGTGAGTGGGGGCCGACCTTAAGCTTTGCCATCAATGTTTTCAGGGTGTGGAGGAATTCGCCTGCGGTTTGGTGCGTAACTTCTTGTCTATCCAACTGTTTCTTTAACGCAGGGAAGAGGGCATAAAATTGCCTTGATTCTATCACTGGCCACGGAACGATGCTCAACTTGCCAGCATGCAAGCGAGAAATGAAATTGGCATCTTGCTCTTCCTGAACAATTTTCTGCAGAAACACCGTTAGAAGTCTGTAACTTTACTGCCAAAGATCTGATGAGGATGCAATCCTCGAAGCTTAACTTGAAACTTTAGAGAGAACCTGGAGGAGAAAGCTTGGTAAGCAGCCTTCTGCAAATGAGTAATGATGCATATGCCCACTCTCTAACTATTTCTGACTTGTCGGATTCCACAACATCCTAGATCCACTTCATTCTCTATGCATACGAAGTCATTTGACACACGTACCTTGATGATAATAACTAGTGTGGACCGGAACAACGACGGATTTGCAGCAGGGTCGAGGACGGTCGATGAAGACTGAAATGATTGAAAAAGGCCAGTAATGTCGCGCGACAGCGCAAAATTGTTCCGGAATAAAACCTTCCATGTGTGCATAAGCCCGAGCGGGTAAAGCAGTTAACCAATAGTCATACCAGATTAGAGATAGCAGTGTTGAACAACACTAGCAGTGTATCCTCCTGAGCAGAACGCTCAATGCTATGCACCCCTGATTGCACACGCCATGAGGATGGGACATTAGAACGAGTTAAAATTGGATGAACCTTCGAAGTCCAGGGCTACAATAAGAGCATCATTTGTTGGTGTCACAGACATCCAAACACCCTCTGGGAAACGTCAAGCTGCGGGAATTTGCCAATATGGCATACACGTACCAGTTGTTCTCATAGCACTTCCAGCGAACGAGGTGTCTACAAGGTGGTTGAGGGCAAAACTCTTCCCGACTGACTGTTCACCTAAATTATTTATTTATCGACATCGAGCATTCCATCAGAGAGTGAGTGACAGACCCATTGACGAAACCACTTTCACCGGCTGGTTGATGGCATTTAGAATACTCCTCACACATTCTGGTCATGGCTTACCTTCGTTGCCATATATGATTGAAAAATAGACTCGTACCACCCCAGAGAGAGGCTGTCCACTATGCGACCCACTTCGGCACCAAGGAGAGATCTCTCCAACTCTACCGATGACACTCCATCTTTCAAAGGTATAAACCGATTTTCACGAGTAATCGCAATGTGGATAGGTATCAAGCACAAAAGATTGACGAGCCACTCTCCTGCACGGAACACAGATACTCTAGTGCCCGTGGTGAGGAACGTTCGAATGTCTTCGAGCGTGAGTGACTCCACCACTGTGTTTCTGAGCTCATCACCTGTCGGTTTCCTGGTGGTTTGCTCGAATGATTTGATTAGTTCTGTGAAGTACCGTGCAAATTTGGAATGGTATGTCTCGGTCACGAAAATTATTCTCTTCTGCTGACGGCCAGCAGACGATACGATTGTCTGCCGCTGAACAGCCGGGACGACCGGAAAACGCGTCCAGACGGCAGCATGGCAGTCGATAAAGCAGTTATGCACTGTCCCAGATGTACTCCCATCTATTGGAGAGTTTCTTGCGCCCTTTTCCTTGAACATGAATTCGGTGACTTTCTTCGTAATATCTAAGGCAATCGAGTTGCATTTACTCGAGTTGAGGTCGAGCTCCAACATATGTACGCAGCCCCGGCGAACCATGGACGTTATTATGAAATCCCGCCCTTGCATTGGGGCAATATTTAGAGTTATCCCCTCAGTCGACCCAAACGTGCTCCAATGATAGGCTTTCACAACAAAAGGCTCCGTAGTTCTTGGGAATGAAAGAATTACACAAGCGCCATCCGGAGAAGAAAAGGCCTCCGTTGGAAGTTCGGGCAAGGACAATGAAGCGGGTCTTGTTCAGGGAATTGAGCCTTGCACGTCGGCAAAAATGAACGTGACTTACCTAAATTGTTGAGTGACCAACGAAAATACCCTTGCCTGACCACTGGTGTCAATCAGCAATATCTCCTCGCTGCCCGACACAAAACACGATTGGCAAATACGCGTATCGGCGGTGTACCATAGTGCCAGATTAACGGGATTCCCCCAAGCTTGAAGAGAGCCAAAATTTTCATCAAAGACATATATGTGGAGCTGGAGCTTTCCTTAAACGTCAATATAATTGCACAATAAACGGACAAACACCCACAACCTTTGTCGAGGCGCAGAGGGCTAGCATGCGCTTCGATTCGTCATACGCCACTAGGATGTCTCTGCCTATCTTATCTTGACGAATGGTCCGCCGCGCACGATGTCGATCAATTGCATTATTAATTGCCGCCAAAGGTTCCAAGTATATAGAGAGATTATCTCGGCGATCGTCGATGATGAGAAGAATCTTGTCGTTCTCAAGAACTTGAGCATGTCTATTCAGATACTGTGTGTAAGCAAATCGAAAGAACATCATGATGTCAGACAATCGTACAAGACTTGATGTTCCAAAGGCAGGAGGAAAGAGTTCGAAAACCTCTCATCTACATTAGGATGAGGAACGAAAGAGGGATCGAGTTGCAAATTATGGCGATGATCAGCAGACAGACCCAAGACATGGATCGTGTATCTGAGGGCTGGCTGAACACGGGTGATTTGACGACCAAATATCCTGACTACAAAAAGGAGATCATTACAACACTCGAGATTGTGGCGGAAAGAGATTTACCTCTTGGGGAATATACGTATGAACCCGGTTCGATATCGACTCTATCTAATTCCACAGCTTGACTTCACAAAGCTCTGAGTACTTCGTGATACAGAAAGAAGAATGTTACTCACGAGACGTCTGCAGTGGTCTCTTGCATCTCTTCCAGAAGAATACGGCGCGAAGCCCTTGAACGGTCCTCCTTTTGGGTGTCTGCCAGTTTGCGGATTTGTTGCGCGCAATCCCGATCCCGTACTTGCTGAAATTTAGCGAAGAGAACTTTCAACCCTTTCCTGATCAAATCCTGAAAGTGTTGATGAGTGAAATCGAAAACCGCCGCTACCTCGGTTTCAAGGAGTGGCTCGCAAAAGCATATATCCTGAAGCTGAGAGAGGAACTGGGCATCACTTGTCGAAGAGCAAATGGTGTGAGCATGTTCTAACAGATCTTCTTCCACAGATGGCTTTGATTTGAAATAAGTTGCCACCACCGTAAAGAAGTTTTTGGTTGAACGATCCTTCGGGGGGACACGTCCATGTTCAAGAACCATCTTCACTAATGCTTCGCGCTCGCGTGCGTCCGTGGTCTTCTGCCCTTTGAGACAGATGTCGATCGTAATCAAGCGTTCTTTATAAGTCTGAAACTTTCGATGAGGTATCTTGTCTAATTTCTCCTCGTTCATTGCCTTATCGAACTCTTGTCCAAATTTCGGATGGAGTAAGATCAGTTGTGACATCCGATCTAACAGGATACTGAGTTATACATGTGGATGCGATAAGTCATTGTTCACCTCCTTGGGGCAGCTCATAACTTGCATGACTTTCCGGGATTAACGACTTGCGGTCAAGCATGCTATGCAAAAACGTTAGCTGCGGTCCAGTCTGCATTGCCCGTGTAAACGCACGGGAACTTTTCAGAAACTCGATCCAATAGCGCGCATAGAATTATACTCTCAAAAGTATCCACATCTCCGGCCAGCTCCGCCTGCATCTGTTCCCTATTTTTTTTAATCGACAACTCATAATCTTTGTCAGATGCAGACTTCCTGAGTCTCCAGCCTTCGCAAGCTTTTGAGAACTGGGCTTGAAGTCCGTTATCGATCAAAAACTGGAGTGCGTCATCAGATATCTTTGGAGAAATCCGTATCAAGCCCGACGCCCTGAAAGACCGTCAAACGTCGATCGAGTACACTTCGTTAGAAGAAAGGACTGACAAAAGACCGCGCAACTGGGTTGAATTGTAAGAATCGCCTGTAATGGAGCGTGACTGTTCTGTTGCGTGAAAGAAGGTAGCGCTCAAGAAGGCCTGTGCCGATTCTCCTTTGAGCAATCTTGGGGGGAGGTGACTGGAGGCAGACCCAGATCCTGAGGGCATTGAAGTGGTCGTAATCGCCTGAGAGACAATCTAAACAGGGTAGAGTAAAAAGGGAACGTCGGTTAAACCACTATGACATACACTGAATCCTGGCCGAACGGTGACCCCTTCCTCCTGCTCGTTGGTTTTGGAAACTTCAAAGGTAAAAAGACGATCTGATTGTTCGTCATCGATGTCCATTACTTCAGAATCTGAGTCGTCACTCCAAACAATGGACTTCTCCTGCTCGGGAGACATAAAGCAGACTAGCTGGTCCGCTATTTTCGTGAGATATCTAAGATTTCCTTTCATCAACAGACGTGATTATGAGAATATACATGAGGCTTGCCTCATAAAGGTAACGCGATTCCGCCGAACAGAGGTAACTGCGTCATCATTCCAAGTAGAATCCTCCGGCCAGTAGACAACAAAGACTTGTTCCGAAGTAGAAGTCCCGCTTGGTCGAACAGCATATATGCCTGATCTGAGCATTGGAGACAAGGAAGTGTCCTTGGAGTTGCGAAGGGCTTCGGCACTGAGCGGCATGTTAACATGTTAATGGGGGCATATTGTGTGACAAGACTAACATCGGGTCGTCGACTACTCCCAGCAAAACCAGTAGCGACACGATCTCCTCTCGATTGCCATAGATCCCAATCGGCTTGATTGCTAAGTTGTCCAAGGCTTTGAAATCGACCCTGGTAAGTGAGAAGTAGGCACCTGGTGATAAATCGTTGACAAGATGTTTAAAAGAATCCTGATCGATTATCACTTTGTCGACTACACAACTTCATTTTTAAACTGCTCTGCCCACAACGAGAATCATGAACTCGTACCTAGGCCACCACTTCCCTGTTCACTAATAAGGTCAAGAATTCGGTACATTCCTTTGATATATTTGACCATGTCAATCTTTGGCCCCGTTGCGGGGACTGGCTGCATCAGCGGATTCCCCTACGATACAAAGGAGGAAAGTTAGATCACCTATACATCACTCGGCTCATTTTGATTATCCAACATACCTGCCTATATTCTTTGGCAACCAGCTCGACGTTATCGTCACTGCTGTCCCAATCCAGGTATTCCGAGTCCGAGTCGACCGATATGGAATCCGCTGTAAGTTAAAGCTGAAAAGATCTTCGTTAGAAGAACCTAGGGTTGAACTGACATTGATTGTGCATGTTGCTGGTGGGAACTACATTCGACACGTGTGACGATGTATAAATCGAAAGAAGCAAGCAACTCACTGTCAAGAGGACGACCTTCGCCCCTGTTCAGTTGTTGAAGACGAGACTGAGAGAAAATATCCGGAGGCTTGAAGTTGTATTGCATCGCGTAAGATTGTTGGGAAGGGAACAGGTTGAAATAGCACCGGATCGAGTTATATAGTGATTCAGAGTACGAGACAAACGAGACGGCACAGTTACAAATTGCCACCTCATGTATCGCGCAGCCCATCGTTATCGATCCTTCTCTGCTCGTAATTCAGACGCGTCATGAGCGCCTAGGACCTCGTGTCCGACTGCTTAACACCGATCTTCCCCTACTAGGGTTGACTTCCAAGGGCCCGAACAGCCTGTCCTCGATCCGTTGCCCAACATGAATTTGAGGAGGCAACGGACTATATGATACAGAGGATTCAGATACCAGATTGCCAAGCCACGGATCGAAGCAGACGTAACGGTATTATCATGGAAATTTTTTTTGTCCTGTCGCACTTTCTTTGTAGATCCGTAAGATAAGACAATATGGAACATAAGCGCTAAGCCTTTACCCACCTTCCATCTACACATGCAACTCCAACAGGCCAACGCAGAGGCTGTCGACTGTCTCGATGGTCTTGATATCAACAGCGTCCTGCAACAAATTTTCCTCGGGAATCAACAGATTGTGTCTCATGCAGGCGTGAGCCAGTTTCAGACATCCGGTAGCGCTGATACAGGCAGGTCTGCTTGTGGGCTGGCAGCTCTAAACTGTGCGCGGACAGTGTTCGGGAAAGAAGATAGAGGTACCAAGGGTGAGCGATTATTACATGAGGTGCTGACGCGGGAAACGGCGGAGGTGCATACTTCAACTTCGTCATCGCTTGTCATCAGTTCATCGTAACTAATTGCATTTGCCCATCCTTTCCCCGTTCTCCTCTAAAATGTAGGAGATCACCTCAATCTGTGCATACTGGAATAGTCCGTTTCACTTGGACATGGAAGACATCATCGGTATACCGTGGTTCAGCAAGCCACTGTCTTTGGTCCAATCGCCGTCGTACTATCCTCACTGTGACTTCAAAAGTTTCATGACGTTGTTGCAGTACGTCCCGGTTTACCCTTACTCGTATGCTTATTCTAGAACTAATTCTGTTTTCGAAGAGAAATGAGAACTGTGTCTCCGTTGACTTCCGCAGCAGTAATGATTACTCGCCCCCCTGAGATTGTTGCTTGCCTAAAAATTCACACCGCTAGAGGGGACGTATTCCTGATCTTCGATTCCCACATTCGGCCCAATCATCCATTTGGTGCTGGTTTCGTCTTGAATACGTCGATAGATGCTGCGGCAGCTTACCTTGCGGCACTTTTCAAGGTGGACAAGCATTCCGCCGACAGCGATACACAACGGCAGTTCCAGTGGCAGATGGATCTGATGAGACATTTTAGTGGACACATCCTCGTATCAAAGCAGTCAAGTGGCAACGAGCAGGATGCTAACCGAACTCTACTGGAAACAAGCATGACAATCTTGAAACTCAATGCCGAACTAGCTGACATGAAGTCCGAGAATGCCTTTTTGACAATCGAACTTGAAAAGTGTCAGAACTCCCTTGCTAACCTTGAGAGGAGCATGCGGTCTCGAGTTCACGCAAAAGCATCAAAGCCACCTTCACAGTGGTCACTACTACGCAGAACTGATCGACTTAGGTTGGTATGTTCCATTTTCCTACCGATCGCAATCAGTTGATGTTTCAAAAGGGAGGAAATCGCTCCTCCAGAAGCGCCTAATCGAGCTCTGCCAACACGTCCTGTTCGAGAGCCACAGCGTCGAGATGTCGATGACAGAGACCACATGCTTGCTCTTCAGCTCCAGTGGGATATCAACAATGAGATTTCCAGTGTCGAGAGGGCCGTGAGGGAGCAACAGAAATACGAGATGGAGGACAGACGGCTGGCCGTCGAGCGAGAAGCTCTAGCTGTGGCTTTCCCAAAGCCCTTTCAATGCGTGATCTGTCTCGATGATCACCCTGAGGATTCTGTCGCACGGATCGGTCAATGTAGGCATCCGTTTTGCAGGACTTGCCTTAGGAAATATATTCGGTCGAAGTTGAGCGAACACATTTACCCCATGTTTTGCCCTATGTGTGTAGCGGATCAAGGTATCTCACAGCCCAGTCGTGCGTCTTCATTTGTGATCAGCTACGCTATGGGTATCATGACCTCCCCGTTGCAGCTATCGACGAAGGTCTCATCCGCCAGCTTGGGTTTACCGAGGAGGAATACAGCATTTTTGATGAACTACAGATCTCGGCGTACTCGGTACTTCTGCATTGTCGCAGGAAAGTTTCTTCCCAGCCCCCGTCCTTATAACTGTATCTGATGACAGGAAAACGACACAGGTGCCAACAGACGATGTTCGTTGATCGGCAGGAACATCAAGAAACCAAGCTTCTGGTGTGCCCATTGCCGGGTTGCCAGCATGTCTGGTGCAAGTCATGTCAGCAAACTATAGATACATTTGAACCACAACATTCTTGCGATGGCTCTTCGGAGTTAAGCCATCTCATGAAACGTGCTGGGTGGAAGTATTGTCCGGGTATGCTTCTACTTTGTTGTTTCGTCTGAGTTTGATGCAAACACTCAATCTGTAAGGTTGCAAGACACCGATCCAAAAAGAATCAGGCTGTAATCATATGACGGTCAGAGTTGCTACATCTTTATTTCCCCGATTAACACATACCTTCAGTGCATGGCACCAGGCTGCAATACGTAAGTTCGGAGAAAGATACATGATGTACGGATGCTGACTCAGTTCTTGCAGGCATTTTTGTTATAGATGCGGGGACAGCATCGTGAAATCGGCATTGCAAAGGGAAGTCAAAGCTGCGACGAGTGCTCATTATCAGAGATGCACACTCTTTGAGGACGTTGCGTAGAGGTGACCTACTCAGACATGCACGACATACTTCTATCATCTACAATTATGAGGGATGCATATGCTTTGACGACGCTGAATCAGACATGTACAACACATTGTATTATCTACAAAGAACGCAGTGAATAACTCAATTCCTAACCACATCTTATTGAATGGAATGCACTACATCAAAAGTTCCATAAAACCACGTTCAAGACCAGATACAAAGGACTCCGCCACCTGCTCCTCAACACTGCCCTCCCCCCAAGTTACCGTGATCGCAAAGCCACCCACAGGGCTTCCGATGACATTTATCTTCAGAGCTGGCCCTACAACGGAATTGCATTGTGCAAAAGCCATCTTCCCAATAGACCACTCTCCACCCCGAAGTGACACACCCCCGAATAGACCAACATTAGAGAGTTCCAGACCCCCTTCCCGTTTATGACCAAGTTTGCCTTGGAAGTATCCGACGTAATTACCGAATAGATATTTGAGTAACCCAACTTCCTCCCCCGACTTCGGGCACGATCGAAGGATGGCAGTGAATTTAGCAGCGTCGGCCCACGAGAAGTCGGGTTGGAAGGAAGGATAGA
>QLOJ01003100.1:0-11687 GCA_003313625.1 Tricholoma saponaceum | reverse complement strand
CTCTTTCTGAAGTTTCAATCGATGACATGTCGATTTCGTATTCTATGGCGTTAGGTGCAGTAGACTCGAAGGATGTGGGAACGTCCACTATGTTGTGGGGGACCATTTGAGCCCTGTCCAGCTCTTGTATGTGGGTCTGAAACTGCTGGTTTCCCTGGTGCTCCGCTAGAGTAACCATATTTTGAGAGCCGCCAGCAATTCCGGAGAGTAACACCGTTGGTTGGGACATCGTCTATTGAGAATCACCTCGTGGTACCCAAGTCATTGTACTTGTTGTCCGCACGTGCATCATGATATAGTCTTATCTTATCCAAAATATTTATCTTATCTCTGCGTTACATAAACCATAACCCTATGAAAATGGTACGCGTTGGTAACCACTGCCAGCCGACTCTTGCGCATATCCTCGCTAGCTAGTCTTGCAGTCAACATGCTCTCCCATGGCTCTGCAAGTACTATTTAAACACTGCGGCAGCAATGAATCGGAAGTAGATACAAGCTTACATTTTTTCATGGAATACCTCCATGACGCCGCACGCGCCTTCCTCTGGATTGTCAATGCATGCAGAGTGACATCATGTCAGGCCTCAGCATATCTCTCTTACCTCTCCTTGAGAAAACTACTGCATAGTACGCACGAAACTGGGCGGCTACTAATTTTCATCTCCTGGCGTCGAATGGCTGATAATGTTTCCATTTTCTCCATAATAAGCCGAAGCTGTTCTGGACCATCATGTCCTCGGAACAAAATTTCTCTAGACATTAGCTCTGCAAAGATGCAACCAATCGACCAGATATTGACCGAGGTGGTGTACGAGGTAGATCCCGATAACAACTCCGGAGCACTATACCACCAGGAATCAATTACCTTCACGCACGTTCAGCTTGTAAAGGTTCCAACACTCATACGCAGAGTGAAACATACCTTTCTCGTTGCATTGACGGGAAGGTCAAAGGACTTGGCCGTTCCAAAATCGGCGATTTTGACCACCATGTTGCCGTAAATTAGGAGATTCTGTGGTTCGAGGTCCCGGTGGTGGAACTTCCGCTCATTGAGGTGTGCAACAACGTCGAGAAGTTGATTCATGAGCGTACGAACAATGAGTGGATCTAGTATACCGTCGCTTTGATATATGTACGCGTGCAAGTCTTGATGACAATAATATTCGAAAACGAGCGTCTTCGCACAAGGTCTGATATTGGGGTGGTTGAGCTCCTTGATAATGGCAATTGGTTGACCCACGGATCCCATACTTCTCGTCGATGATCATCTTTCATGGAGACAATTTCACCTAGCAGTAGATCATGATAGTACTATGTGGCCCAATACAGTACATTTTCGATTGTACCCTTGGGCCCTTGGCGCGGGCTAACAATGAGAGTCGGAGAATATGAAGCAACGGCGAGCCTAAGTTCGAGAACAAACACGCAGCCAGAGAGACGAAACAACAATTTGAACCAACACGTGATAAGTACTCGAATTTTTCTGTTGCCTGTGCTAACGACAAAGTACATGTAGCAGCTTTATATTTCAATATGCGAAGAATATATACAGGGTCTATACATTACCGAGTCCGGATATAAATGATGGTCCATAAATGTTATGTAACAAATGAATGTGGTATGGAAAACAAACAACATAGCGCGAATGAGTGCAACAAAAACAATGAGAACAAGGTAGACAGCATTTACGAAAGAAATACAGCAGTCCATGCACACGTTCGACCCATTTACTTACCGCGGATCGAACAATCATGCTATAAAGCCATCCCAATAGCGTCATCAACATCTCCATCCCCTCGGTCCGCCCGATGTTGGTTCACCTTCCTGTTCAACCACAACCCCCCCATCTTGATCGATGCATTCGACATCGCCCTCGCCAGCGGACTTGGCTTTTTCGGCTTCGACGCAGTTATCCCACCTATCGCAGGACTCGCGCCTGCAGCAGCGTTTTGGACCCCCAGTGGTGACTTAAGGCTATATGCCCCAGGTGCAATTACTATTGGATCGTGCCCGGAGTCATGAAGGGGCACGGCAGCTCCTGGAGGAAGAGGAGTATACATCATTGTGGAATCGCCCTTGCCCTGGCCACCCAAAGAATCCCGGAACGGGGAGTAAGGGTCCCTGTACTGTGAGCTCGAGCTTGTGGGGGACTGCTGCCGATCACGGAAGCCATCCATCAGGCCAGTATAGCTAGTATCGCTGTCACTTGCCCGATGAGTTCTGCGTGCAGTAGGGCTTGTAGATCGATCGGCTTCGTTACCGCTTGAGGATGACGGTGTCGGGGTATGCCCGGTTCTATATTCCTCCGGACGGCCCATGACATCGTCCACGATCTTCCCCAGGTCTACCTCCTGGTTGCGTCTCACGCTCCTCAAGAACGGATCCTCAAATTCCCCGGGTGGCGGCCATACTTCCTCCTCCCGGAATATTGACCCCGTATCGGACGCGCGGTGCCTATGCAAGGAGGGGGAAAGGGATTGGGGAGACAAAGTGCCGGCGCTTCGCGTGGCCAGGGATGCGCTAAGCTCGCTGTCGCGGTACGAGCGCATATGTACGGGGTGGCCGTCGTCAAAGTCGAAGTCCTCCCCTGCAAGGAGGCCCCGACCTTCCCGTGGCCCTTCACGGATACGGCTATGGAAAGAGGAGATAGCTTGGCGTTGGCGTAGTTTGTGCCTGTGGTGGAGGAAGACGGCTCCTAATATGAAGAGGATGACGACCACGGCGGCGGTGGTGCTGCCGGCGATTACGGCTGTACGATCGGTGGCGTTGGAGGGTTGGGAGGTGGCAAGGGAGGTGGGGAGTGGGGAGGTGAGCTGAGTGGAGAGGTTGGCATATGAATGCGGAGAATAAGGAAATTGAAACGTACGGTAGTTAATGCACCATTAACGGCAGTGGTTATTGTTGTGAAGGATGTTGTGAGAGGTTGAGTTGACGAGGAAGATTGTGAAGAAGCTGATGATGATGTTGGCGTGGAGCTTGTACTTGAAGACGAGGGAGAAGAGGACGTTGTAGAGGTTGTAGATGATGTTGTAGAGGTGGTGGAAGAATCAGACGTTGTGGATGTCGTTGTTGAAGTTGAGTCGGATTTAGATGTCGTTGTCGAACTGAACATGGATAAGTTAGAGACGATCAGCTAAACTTCTGACGTGACTTACGTGGGTGTTGAGGTAGGCGTCGTAGTAGTATCCGTGGTCCCTGTTTTGCTTGTAGTCCCAGTCGTAGTCGTAGGTTTATCTGTGGTCGTTGGCGTTGTAGAAATCGTTGTAGGTGTAGGTGTTGTTTGTGAGCCATCTCCTTGCGTAGACGTACCCACGCTCGTGGGGGGATTCTGTGGGGTACGCTTCGAACGTTTATACGACTCCTCGTGTAAAGAAATGTAGCCACTTACTGCAGTAAGGGGAATACGGTTGGTTCCAAAACCACTCGTCGCAGTTAACGCCAGAGTACTTGGGATAACTGTTGATAAAGTTGGGCTATCGGCGCCGCTCAAGCCCGTTTGCCGCGCGACTTTGGGCATTTTCGGTGGAAGCCCGCCCCACCTGTAAAAGCAGAGGTCCCGAAGCAGGATTAGGCGGAATGACAGTTTATTATGGCGAAAAATGTACCGTAGCTATAACTTCGAGACGGAACAAGGACGCCGTTGTGTGGAAACCGCAATGTTGCACTGCCACAACCATTGCCGATCATGATCACATGTTTTGTCGTCCGAAGTTTAACAGAGTTGAACTTACCCTCCTCTTCCCTTTAAAAATATTGAGATTCAATGTAATTACCCTCATGAAACTAGGAAATTTGGGTGCTACAGGTTCGTCAACATCTAGGTCTGAAAATTGTCAAGATCTAACTCAGAGGCTGCGAGGAAAAAGCCCGCACCGCTTCACCGCAGGGTAGCAATACTGCTATTTCTAGCCACGCAAGGCAACAATTGACATATTGCGCTATTCTCGGGAAATCCTTTGATGGTGGCGAACACTGCATATTCCAAACTTTGACACACTTTCTGCGTTGAAATAGATCTTTCCTCCGTGATCACCAGACGGGTAGCAACAATTCTTTCTGAATAACTCGATTGGCCATCAGCCCGCCTTCGTGTGTATAACGAAAATTGCCAGGAAACCCCTGACATAATTTCAAGGTCTGGCCGGGTAGTGGTAAATATTCTCAATTGTCGTACAAAGTCATATTGACAAACGAGACTGATTGACTAGAATAAAGAGGCGGCAACTACACGGGTTGTTGTCCTGGAGATTTATCGGTTCCTCTTCACGGCACCTATTCCAGTTGAGTACAAATGCCAGTATTTGGACGTCTGTCAAATTGTGTTTCGTCCAAAAAGGCGGTCCCACGCCCTATCGCATCCCTGCGTCACTATCTCCTTCTCGGTCACATCTTCGTGTCGTTACATATTGGGTGACGAGCGGTGAATTCAAACAACTGATATGCCTGACACAGTATCTATCATGGGTTCACTTTCTTGCCAAACGTTATCATTACTTACCGTGGGCTCTTCTCCATTTTAGCAACCTATACACGGGCCACAACAGGGAGCGCTAAGTTGTTTTGGCGCCCTGCATACCAACCAGCATCGCCACGTGCGACAGCGAAGGCTCTCAGGTGTACAGAACAGCGTAGGATTTCGAGAATATCTGCGAGACTACGGACAAATACTGACAGTAAACTCCAGATGACGACGATTGGGTGAAAGAAGGATTCTGAACTTGAGAATACTTTGGCAGTAAAGGGAGCTCTAACTCCGTAGTGCGCTTGTCGAAGATGAGTCAAGAGAGCCTGAGCAACGTTTTAGGTTGTCGGCCATGGCTTCAAAACGTTGCGTCGACTTGATTTCATTGGTCACGGTAATGGTAAACGTCAAGGGAAAGCTGGCTTTGAACATGATTTCGCCAGGAATATTTATCGCTGTCTTGACTGGATCGGGATGCTGGTGTGTACACTCATGTGAACTGAATGTTAAATTGTTAATAATACCAATTCCGGAAAACCAAGCCCTGATCGAGATTATAATGGTCAATCTATGGGCGATCTTCGGCAGTTTGCATGGACGCAACTGACGATGTATATATGTGGGTATACATAGGAATATGCTGTGGTCTACGGCTAACCTACAGTATCGATCGTCCCATTACCACATCATCCCCGCTAAGAACCTCATCTGAATTAAAATCGCTGTCAACATTGTCCGAATCTGAGCCGTCATCCACAGAACCCAACTGCGAAGAAACCCTAGCGCCATTGTCGTCTAACTCAATAACCTCATCTTCATTCGATTCTGAAGCCCAGACCGCGTCGGAAACACCAGCTTTCCATGCCCAGCCAGAGTCACTCATCATCTCAACGTCGGAGCCTTCATCAGCCTCTTCCTCACTCGAAAGCTCGTACTCATCCGAAGTAATGACAGGGCCGGTGACGGGAGCGGGAGAAGCATCGAGGGCTTGCTCATGCATATCACCCGGATCCCAAAGCTCGGAAGGCAATTCCTCGAACCCTTCTGCATCGCTGGCTTCGCTCTCGCCGTCTGAATCGGCGATAATCCTTGAGGTCATCAATCGCGTGACCCAAATGCCTGGAGTCTCCTCAACAGTCTCCCATGCCTCCTTGCGTTGTTTGTTCAATGTACACCATCGAGGAGGATACAACAGAATATCCTCGAGCAACCCTTCGATGAACATCGAGCCGTCTAAATCGTCCTCGTCGAGTTCGATGCGTCGACCGAGATGGATCTTCCAGAAGTCCCCTTTCAACATAGCCGGACCAGAAAACTGTTCGTAGATGTACTCGTCTGCCCAAGCGAAAATCCCGCCCTTCTCAGAAAACTCTAGATTGAAAGTCTCACACATGAGACGTGTCGCACCACGTTGAAGGAGAGCTTTGAATTCCTCCGCACGGCGGTAATAAAGTGAAACGGGCGCGGATACTGAAGGATTGACGTCAAGGAGTGGAGTGTTGCCCCGTGGAAGACGGCTCCTGTCGCTGCTAAGCGCATCCGAATGTGTGGAGACCGCTGGTTGGAGCTTTCGTATCTCAGCCTATTAGTCGAGGTATAGTGAGTTTGGTTATGTGAACGACTGAGAAACGACACGTTACACACCAAATCCCATCTGAACTCCGTTGCACAGGCGTGACAAAACCCATCTATTACCTCCCAAGAGCACTTGCTGCACCTGAAAACGTCATCTAGCTGATCCCAGATAGGATCTTGGAGGGTTCCATTCTCAGAGTCATGGTCCGAATCATCTTGGTCGAGGCTGGGTTCGTCATTGTCATCGGTGGAGGACCCACGCTCGGGAATTGAAAATTGAACAGTGTTTTCGCCGGAGGACAGAAGTTGAATAGTCCTTTCGAGCGAAGAAAGCTTCTTTTGTTGCTTCTTGATATTTCCTTGTTGGATGGCAATAATCTGAATGGAAGACTTTATGTAACTAACAAGGCGGAAACATGAGTGTATGACTAACCTCCCTCTGCGCACTGGCTCGAACCTGCAAATCTTTCAAGTCGTTACTGCTGCCCGACATGCTTACGATGACTGCATGAGAGTCGAGGAGAGAAATTTGAAATTGAAAAAACGCGTCGAGTCATGTCATCTGTCACGTGTCCGCGGATACTAAAACATTTCACAGCAATTTCCAAGTTTTTTTTTTGACCAAACTTTGGTCCGGAAAATCTTTTTTCTACCAAAGTCCCTTGGAATATCCAATTTTTCAGAGAGGTGATAAAATAAAATTGGATTCATTGGACAACTAGTTAAGGTAGGCGCCACCCATTGTCAGCACCCCATTATGTAAGCAAATAGTTGCCGCGCGCCACCCTTTATTATGGCCACCACTTTACCTTTTTAATACATCTGAGCCCAGGGAAGTCTTCAATTAGAGTAGATCCCAATTGCAATAGTCAATTCTCTGAGAAAATATTTGTCTTCCTCATGACAGCTTACATAAGGGTGCTGACAATAAGTACGTTGGATATAAATAGAATTCCATCGGTTACTTGTCAAACAATGATGAAGGCACAGTATCTAGGAGTGACAATCGTCACAGCTTGCGTAGTCGACCCTATCATATCTATCATACAATACTTATGCACTTATGCCCACTAATAGCATAAAGTTCGTCGGGGGCGTTGCTCTACTTGTTTCAGGGTTGACTGGTCCCACCATTGCTGTCATCCCACAACTCTTCGAACAAGCTGGATGGCTGACGTGTGTTCTCAGTCTTCGTTGCCAGCGGTCTTCATCTGACGTCATGTTCCCCACTTTTTAGGCCCACAATTGCTTTCATTGTCATAGCCATTCTCTCTGGCTCAGCAGCTCTCTTGCTTATCGAGTCCATGGCGTCTATTTCCGGCAATGAAAAGTTCCAGGCTTCGATCGAATACTCCACCCTTGCAGAACTCTTCCTCGGGCGTCGATGGCACTGGGCGTTGCAAATCGTACTATACATCGCTCTTCAGAGTCAGGCAATCACAAGTCTTATCGAGTCGTTCCAGGTAACGTTCTCCTAAACTGCTCCTTTTGTGGTTCTCAGCCCCTGACGGTTTTAGAGCATGGATACGCTTCTGGTGACCATCGCTCATAAGTCATGCGCTATCAGTTTTCAGAAGGGTTGGGAATGTGGTGCGTGCCACCTCCTCTTTCATTCGTTGCTGTAATTCCTGATTTTCATCCAGTTAGCACTATCCCGGACAACGGCCTGGGGGTATTCTCAGGCTACATCTTCATCAGTTTTGGTTATCTGGTAACGTGTCTCTGCAAAGTATCTTCCTCCGGTCTTCCTATCTTACTCTGCAATCCCACCAGATTACGATCGCACTCGTCCTCCCCCTTGGCCTCATCCAGCTCAGCGACAACATCAAATATCAAATAGCATCCTTCATCACTCTCCTTTTCATCACCATAGTTTGGATCGTGACATTCTTCCAGGTTGGAATCACCAACAACTCGATTCCCGTCGTTGGCTCAGATCAGGGCACAGTAGTTGGATACGTCATCAGTAACTTCGCCTTTGTGGGTTATCACTACACATTTAATCATCTTCACATCTGACCTCATTCTCTGATGCTAGGTAACCACAATACCCGCATTCGTTAACAACATCCACCCATCCACCAACATCCACCGCGTCATCTGGCTCTCCGTTATAATCTCTTGCGTAATTTACTTATCAATCGGTTTCACCGGTGCAGCCGCCTTCAAAACCCCCCCAAATTCCACCATCCTCGCCGTTATCTCTCAACGACGCCCGAGCATCGTCGCGCTGATATCCGTGTATGTCTTCCCTATCGGTACGTCGCCCGATCGTTGTATCAAACTGGCGTTGGCGTATGCTGATTCGTGTCCACTTACATAGCCGTCCTGATCACATCGATCCCAGTGTTCATGATCGTTATCCGGTACAACCTCCTACGTGGGAACATTTGCTCGAAGCCGTGGGCAATATTTTTCTCTTCAATCCTGCCTTGGATTATCGTCATTCCATTTCAGACAAATGTACGTGATCTTACCTCATCTCCCCTTACTATCGTGTCCTTATCAGTATCGCATAGGGCTGGCTCACCATTATAATGAACTGGACCTCGCTCTTCTTCTCATCCACAGCCAACCTCGTTATCCCATTCATTCTTTACCTCGTATCTAAGCGTTATCACGCCGATGCGGCTCTCGATTCACACCAGGGTTTGTTCCACATCCCCATCGTGTCCATATCATACTAATCACTTGTCTTCCTCACAGAACACGATGAATTCCGACTACGCCCTTTGACATCTCCCACATCTCCCGTCGCCACCTCCATCACAACATCTCCTATCCGGCAAAGACAACCTCACATACGGATCTCCATACCCGGTGACGACCCGACCACCAATGACTCCAACCACACACCCCTCTTATCAGATACCGCCGACCCTGGGGCCTCCACTTCAGGGGACGTCATCCGCCTGATCAGGTCTCCCTCTGTCCATCGTCACTATGGCGAAACAGGTCCTCACTCCCGGAATCCTTCTATATCTACATCTCATAGGACGAGCATCCCGGTGGTAGTAAAGGAAGTCAACGATGACGATGACGATGACGAAAAACCCGACTTGACTCTCCAAGTACCACGTATATCCACAACAGCGGCGGTGATAGCAAAGCCAGACTCCAACAACAACGAGAAACCTGATCTAACCCTCCAAATACCGCGCGTTTCGCTCACTGTACCATCCAATGACACCACCAACGCCACTGCCCCAACACCCACACGTGCCTCCAGCGCAGTAGAACACTACGCATCGAGCATCGCACCTTCACCTACCCACGTCATCAGGCGGTCCTTGTCCGTATCACCGGTCGGGGTTGGGATTTCCAGTGTCGTCCCCCATCCGGCGACCCGAGTAGTTCTAGCACAAAGTCCTTCTAGCTTCGCCGAGCCGGAACACCGTCATCATGACACCTCTCCTTCTAATCTGTTACGCAGGTTAGAATATGCCCTCCATTCCTTAGTCGGGAATTTCAGAATTCGAGGAATTTTTCACAATGACTCGCGCCTGGAGGGGGTTAGGCTGGAAGCAGGCGGTGTTGAAGACGGGATTGAAGGTAACCGCGATGGCAGCGGAGAGGGAGGCTCAAGCATCAACACTTCAGAGGACGACACCTCTCATCGAGCATTCGAAGCGTTCCCAAAACTAAACCAAAAACGCTGGTTCGACTCGACTAAAGTCGCGATTGTGTTCTGCGGGCTGACGAGCGTATTGGTTTGCATTAATGTTGTTTATAATATCGTTTTGGCTGCGCGTGGGAGCAGTCAGCAATGATATGTGCTTTGCCATGGACCTGACGCCCCTAATTTTTCATCGGACGTGTACTCATGGCGTGTTTTTGGTTGTCTTACCTCTCGAAAAGGTGGGACCCTGCAAGTTAATTACCGTTTAAGCTTTTGTAAGCCTACTCCTTACTACATACATAGTGATTAATTTCCGTGAGTGTGGACTGACTGGCGGCGTATTTGTTGAAGCAGCTCAACGTTTTTAATGTAGACTTTAACTATCTTGGTGAATCCTTCATCACTGTGCACTGTACTACTCTACAGTTGAAATAAGAGTATGAAAAATCGAGTGTCTTGCGCCTGTTTACACAAGATTCTAATGTTTTGATCCTATAAGTAGAGCCGTGGCAAGAGTTGAAGCTAATTCGGTGTCAGTGAGTTCTACTCATTTTATACCATTGTATGCTCCTTTATAACCTACTCAACAGTTGAAGTAACTTTACTACTGGTCGAAGGCATTGAGGCCATGGGTCAGTCAGTCATCAACATTGCATCTACCTCGACTTTCCAGCAAGGTACCACTGGCTCGTGCTAAGTACCAAATCGGTTTGGACTACCTTGGGCTCACTGTAACAGAATTTCTGTAGCCGATGTTGGCAAGACGTTACGTACGTACTCTTCGTGTGACATACGATGTTTCTGCTCTCGAGTTGCATCAACTTTAGTCTTTTAGCATAGTTGACAATCAGGCGAGTACCAATACATATCTTTTCTAAAATTATTTCCAATACTTTGTAGTGACGAAACACCAACAACACGATGTCGAAATGCAACGTTGGTTCTTCGATGAACCAGGCGGGTTCGGTGTGATTTCGTCTCGGATTTCCCCTCGCCTTCATCACCTTATCCATCCCACCAGACCGCTTTGCTGCATTGGCAAAACCTTTCACCCCAGCCATGAACGTAAAATCCAGATATCCCAGACGCAGTCCAGAAAACAGTTGATGCTGCTTTTCCGAAGTCATACAGAAGAGGGAGCACCATGACAGAGAAAGACAATGCCGAGACCCACCACGTTTCAGTCCCAAAATGAGTCCATTGGATCCATGTCAACTGCGAAAGGACGGAGAGCAGGGGTCTTTCTTCGCTCGGGTATCGCGCTTGGGCATCAAGTTCTTGAGAAAATAAGTGCGACATTGTTCGTATTCGACGATTGGTGTATAATGGCCGAGGAAATGGAAGCGAACAAACAGGCAGTAACATGAGGACTGATCAAATGATCATTCACGAAACTCCATGCGGCCAGCTTCGCCATCTCCAACCAGACTTTGGTGCAAAAATCTTTTTTCCAGTTGAATATAGACGTTGAAAAACATCATACTCCAAAAGTTGAAATTAGATGACATGTTGCGATTGCTTCCTCATCAGTGCCGCTCGATGCGCAGCACATTGTTTCTTCCATGAGCCCTGAATTCCTTCCATCCTCTTAGCGCTCTCTGTATTACTCGTCAAGACGGTATCCATCCATCGATCAAAGTCTTGCAGATTGTTCGATAAATTCTTGCCACATGTCTGAAGCTCGATAAGACGACTCGCTAATCCCATAAAGACTTGAAGTTCTGGACGGCGCAATCCGTTCGCAACAGCTTCCTGTTCCGCAGAGATGGCCCAAGCTCCTGATGTTCGTGCCGCCCGGAGATAACTAGATTTTTTTGGGCAGGAGATAGTAAGCAACGTCCATACTATTAGCATGAGTAATTTCCGAATACTCACGCCTTTGAATAGCTTGGGTTGTCACGTCCCGCCTTCATAGCTTGAATTAACGCCTTCTTCGCATCCATCTTCTCGCTCAGCAAGAGGTACGCAGCAACGAGGTTCGAATGAAGTATTGCTAGCAATCCGAACGCCTCCTTTTCTTTATCTTCA